>PVIU01017187.1:0-43538 GCA_004026605.1 Ondatra zibethicus
GCTTTTATTCTTGTATGTACGCTTACTTAGGTGGCTCCCACCACTTCTCCCCTATCCTATAACTTACTACCCCTTGAGTCTTCTGCATAGGAATGCCCAAATTTGTAGGAGATTTTCCCCTGACTTCTTTATTCCCCGAATGGGGATTTCCCATCAACATCTGGATTTTTAATCTGCGTGTTTTTTAGATCATCGGGCTTTTCTAAGAAAAGCTCCTGTTGCTATAGCCCATCCATAATTTCTCCAACTGACTGTTATCATTTTTAAGGACTTACATAAGGGCTTGAATCACTGGAGGCACTGGAAGTACGGTCTCAGTTTCATTATTATCAGAATTTTTGTCAGAATATTTGTTCCCAGGAATATACAGGGGTTCTTTGATAAAAGCATGCTCTTGGCCAAGTGCAGTGAGGAACATTATTAGGAATCAGGAAAGAACAAGAGAGGCAGCTAGCCATCTACAACAGCATTATGAACGAGATCTTCCAATTGAGTCCATGACCCATGCTGAGTGCCAAGGAACTGCCGGAGGCTTATCTGCAAATGGCATGAACCCCCCTTCCTGTGCTCAACACACCAAAGGCATCGTTGTCACACAGGCGACACCGTTGTGGGTGTGGCAGTTAGATATTGGGATAACTATACCAGCTTGTTTCTTAAGTCCATTTGATTGGAAAATTTTTTTCCCAAACCTTTATTCTCAGGCGATGTCTGTTTACAGATACTCCAGTCTGGAGGTAAAGAAGGTGCTTCTTAAGGTACAAGAAGCACACAGAACACCAAATAGGATCTGAAAAGAAATTCCCCATGATACATAATAATCAAAAATCTAAGTATACAGGAAAAAAGAAATTCCAAAGAGAAACGCATAAGTAACATATAAAGTTAGGCCCCTTAAAATAACACCTGACTTCTCATTGGGCATGGTGGCACACATCTTTAATCCTAGTACTCAGGAGACAAGAGGTTCTCTACATTTGAGACCAGCATGGTCTACATATTGAGGTCCAGGATAGCCAGGACTACATGGTTCTCATGGAGATTCTGATGTCAGAAGGTTATAGACAAATGTTCTACAAACTCTGAGAGACCACAGCTGCCAGCCCAAGCTACTATACCCAGCAAACTATCACTCACAGTTGACAAAGAAAGGAAAGCATTCTACAATAAAAACAAATTTAAGCAGTTCCTGACTTCAAATCCAGCTCTATAGAATGCACTAGAAGGAAAACTTCAGTCTCGAGAGGTTACCCACACCCAAGAAGAAACAACTAATCCCAGAACAGTAAATCAAAAGAAGGGGAAAAACCAACAACATAACAAATAATAGGAATCAATAAACTTTGCTGTTTTATAGATAACTCTAAATATTGTCTCAATTTCCCCAGCAAAAAGACACAGATTTCTGAGTCACCTATACCACTCCACTTGGTACTTCCCATGTTCTCTTCCAGAGTGTAGGCTGGTGACTACCGCCGACCTCTATATCCACCCTCTGCAACTGGCCAGATCCACAGCCTGGACCCAACAACCATAGCAACAGCCTGGTCTGGCCTCCCCTGCCTACACCACAAAGAAGCTGTAGACTTTGGCCAAGATCCTCCCTACTTGGGCCCCAACCTACAGGACTCTCTCATGGTACATCCAACCTTTCTACCCATATTCCAGGCTCAGAACAGAAAGTACATACTGTATACCAGCTCAATCCCCTCTGTCCATCTTATTTTATTCCACCTAAACCATTTCCAACCTCTAGACTCAACCTGCCTGAATATCCTCTCTTCATCTCAACCTTCTCTGTCTGTAACAAACTCAGAACCAACAAGAGAAGCCTATATGTACAGATCTCATTTCAAAAATACCAACAGTATGAAAGATCAAGTCAGTATCTCCTGTCCAAACCTGCCAGTCCTGTAGAAATATTTGGCAATGAGAATGACTTAGATGAACCCCAGAACACAGAATTTAAAAGAACAATCACAAAACTTCATCAATGAATTCAAGGAGTTTAAAGAAGACTCAAAGAGACAGCTCAATGGAATTAAGGAGAAAGAGTTTAGGAAGACCCAAGAAAACACAAGCATAAGGCATAAGGCTGACTGTAGCATGGATTCTAATTGTTTGTAATAATAAAAACTCAGAATCAGATGTAGGGGTTAATGCTGGAAGATCAGAGAAGCAGAGCAGTCAACCACTACAGAGTTCTTACCTCTACCAATGCTCACACTAAGAGAAATGAAAAACTGGTCAGAGTGACCTAACTGTTTTCTGCCTGAATCACACTGTGTAGGCTAAAACATTTCACACGCTGTGACAAGGGCCAGGAGCCAATAACAACTGGGAGAGCATTGCCTCAAGGATAGCCAAGAACTGGCCAATGAAAAATATGTACATAGAATGCTTCATCTACATACCCCATGGGCAGATAGGAACAGGCCACCTGAGAACATACTTAAGTCCATACTTCATTTGCATAATGACATCATGCTTATTGAATTTTGCGCCCTTTTGTAATCATTTGCTGTCCTCAATTAGGTCTGAGTGAGAACTGGTGGTCCTGCAAGATTGTCTATAAAAAGTCCTATAAACTCTGGGACGCAGCTCCTCCTGCCCTCACTGTGCTGAGTGTGCTGAACGAGTTCCATGCCTAGGCTTGGCTCCTCCTGAGCTTTGGAATAAACCTTGCTTTTGCATCTAAGTCCCGGATCCCTGGCTGTCTCTTTGGGGGGCAGTAAGTCTGGGCACAATAATACCAAAGGGGTGATCCTGTCTCTATGAATTCTCAGAATGAATACTCTCTCTATGAAACCTCAGACTGCATCTTTTCTCTAGGAAACCTAATTATTAAAGCACAGAGTACCACTGAGAACACAAACAACACCAAAATCAACAACACAATGACTACAATTAACACCCGCATTTCAATAATAACTTTAAATATCAATGGCCTCAATGGAACAAGCCACTACACTTCTCAAGTATTCTAAATTCTTATTTCTTACTGACAACTAGGAGTACATTCTTCTTTCTCCTGAACTAGACTTCTGCTGGGCTGAGTGGTAAGGATTCATCTTACTAGAGAGTAATCCTGCCTTTCCTACTGTGACTAGGACCTGGTGTCTGTGCTCTTATTGTAGTGTATAGAATGGAGGGCATGTATTTTAGTTAGCATTTCAATTGCTATGAAGAGACATCATGACCATGGCAACACTTACAAAGAAAACATCTAATTGGGGTAGCCTGCTTACAGTTTCAGAAGTTCAGTTCATTATCATCATAATGGAGCATGGCAGCATGCAGACAGATGTGGTGCTGGAGGAGTACCTGAGAGTCCTACAACTTGTAGGCAACAGGAAGTCAACTGAGACTCTGGGCCATATCCTCAGCATAGGAAACCTCAGAGTCTGCTCCCACAGTAACACTTCCTCCAACAAGGCCATACAAAGCCACACCTCCTAATAGGGCCACTCCCTATGAGATTATGGGGGACAATTACATTCAAGTCACCACATTCCACTCCCTGGCCCCCATAAGTTTGTAACAATATCATAATGCCAAAATGCATTTAGTCCTACTTCAAAAGTCCCCATAGTCAATAACAGTCTCAACAAAGTTTTAAAATCCAAAGTTCAAAATCTCTTCTGAGATTCATGCAATCTCTTAGTTACCTGTAATCACCTGTAATTACCTGTAAAAATAAAAATCCAAAAGCAGATCATATACTTCCAACATATAATGGCACAGGACATACTTTACTATTCCAAAACACGGAGGAAATACTGCACCAAAGCAAGACTGAAAACCATCTGGGCAAACTCCAAACTCTGCATCTCCATGTCCCATGTCAAATGCTCTTCAGATCTTCACATCCATTCAGCTTTGTTGACTGCAACACATTTTTCCCCTTGGCTTGTTCTATTCCCTGTTAGCAGCTCTGCTTGGCAGGTTTACCATATCTTTGGTATCTCTAACAACTTGGGGTCTCCAAGGCAATCCAGGCTTCAATTTCACAGCTTCATACAATGGCCTCTCTAGGCCTCCATTCAGGGGCATCCCTGACAGATGCCTGACCTCAATGGCTATCCTTAGTCATGGAGGAAGATTCCCTAACCCGTTTCTTCTGTCTTTAACTCTAAAGCCAGAACAAAAAGATATAAACTGAGAATGGTTAAGATAGTACTCTTTAGCACCATGAGAACTAGCTGAAAGAGAGGAAGTTTTAGGTCACTCTAAGGTATATTTCTCTACTTCTGCCACCAAAGTGCATTATGTCTTCAGTAATAGTGTATCACCATCTAGTAACTAGATTCCAGTTTGTGGTGGGTGTTAAGTAAAAATTATAAGAAAAGGGCAGCTCCACCGGAGCAAGAAATCCTATTAGGTCAAATCAAATGGAATCAAAATGCCCATAGTTTTATTAAGAATGACGCTCTTGGGTGGCAGAGAGCATGGTGGGGAGACAGGACAGCAAGGAGCCCATGCAGACCCTAAAACCACCATGTTTCTCCTCTGGGAACTCACTTAAATACCCTGTGGAGTCCAGACCAATACAACTCCCAGGCCAGGGAGTCTGGGATGGATGCCAGGGGCTGGGGGCTATGCTCACAAGTTAACATTGGGCATGCATGGCAACAGCCCATGATTTTGGTTTGTTTGAATTTCTCCTATTTTGTTTTGGTGTACATACATGCATGCCTGTTTCCACCTGTCTGCTAGTGGCCTTCATGGCTCAGAAAACCCTAGGGAGGCATCCTTGAGATTTTTGTTTGATAACCCAGGCCATGAAACCCCTTAAATTGTGCTGTTAGTCTCTTTAACCCACTGGGGCCTATAAACTAGGTGGATACTGGTGTATAGGTAAGCAAGTTGTGTGAGGTGTAATTCTAGTATCTCAGACTTAAAAGGAAGAAAATAGGACTTGGTGGCACTTGCCTATCCAATCAGAAATTGAGAGGCAAATGTAGAAGGGTCAGAAGTTCAAGGTCACCATCATTCATAACACCTTGATCTTGTGCCAGAGACTAAGAAGAGAAACCATGATGGGTTGGACCACACCTTGACACTTAGATATAATTATCTCTTTTCTTTCAGTTATACATCGCCTTCTTAGGGAAGATGGGAAAGAGGGGAGAGAAGCCTCTGTGATTTCTAAACTCAGTAAATTTCAGCATTTTGAGAAAACTTCATGCTCACACATATTTTAGCATATTTGATTTTACGTCACAAGATTACATACAACCCTGGGGAAGACGGAAAGTTATCATCTGAATGTGTGTGTATGTGTTTAATTTATTTTTTTAGATTTATTTATTTATTATGTACACAGTGTTCAGCCTCCATGCCTACAGGCCAGAAGAGGACACCAGATCTCATTACAGATGGTTGTGAGCCACCATGTGGTTGCTGGGAATTGAACTCAGGACCTCCAGAAAAGCAGTCAGTGCTCTTAACCTCTGAGCCATCTCTCCAGCCCTGTGTGTTTAATTTCTGACAGAGTCTTGTTATGTAACCCTGGGTACCCTGGAACCTGCTATGTAGTCCAGGTGTGATCAGAATTTGGGTAAGAGCTTGTACCTTAGCCAAGAAAAATAGCACTAGAAAAGATAAAATATTGAAAAGTTGAAAAAAGTAATTTATTCAATGTAATCACATGGCAAGGAGACAAAGAGATCTAGTGACTACCCTAAGTCTATCTTCAGGCTCCTAACATAAGAGTAAGATTTTTAACAGAAGGCAAGAAATACACATAATTAAGTAGTTACTTGGGTTTAAATGAGGATGCCCCCCCATATGTTCATATATTTGGATCTTTGGTCCCCAGTTAGCAGAACTGTTTGGGAAGGATTAGTAGGTGTGGCTTTGTTGGAGGAGGTGTATCACTGGGGGTGGGCTTTGAGATTTTAGAAAGCCCCCACCATTCCCAGTTAGGTCTCTCTACCCCATGTTTGTAGCTCAGCTACCATGCCTGCCTGCCTGCTCCCATGCTCCCCACTGTGATGGTCAGGGACTCTAACTGTCTGGAACTGGGAGCCCCAAACAAAATGCTTTCTTTAACAACTTGCCTTGGTCGTGGTGTTTTGTCACAGACAGCAAAGTAACTAAGACAACTGTCTTTCCTCCAAGGAGATCTGACAAGTTGCTCACTGTCTGAAGTGACTTTCTAGAAGACAAGCTTCCTCTCCTTTTCCCCTCTTTCTGGAAGAGGTCTTCAGCCTTTCCCTTCTCTCAGTATTGGGTTCCTGGGGGAGGGTTCCTATTCTCTGGGGTGCCTTATTCAGAAATCCAGACTGCTGATCTTACTTGGGGTTTCTATTACTGCAACAAAACATCACGATCTAAAAGCAAGTTGTGGCGCGGTGGGGGGGGATGTTTATTCAACTTACACTTCCATATTGCTGTTCATCACCAAAGGAAGTCAGGACACGGAGTCAAGCAGAAGCCTGGAGCAGGAGCTGATGCAGAGGTCATGTAGGGGTGCTGCTTATTGACTTGCTCCTCAAGGCTTGCTCAGCCTACTTCTTTATAGAACCCAGGACCACCAGCCCAGAGATGGTACCACCCACAACGGAATGGGCCTTCCCACATTGATCACTAATTAAGAAAATGCCTTAGACCTGAATCTTATGGAGACATTTTCTTGACTGAGGCTCCTTCCTCTCTGATGACTCTAGCTTGTGTCAAGCTGACTTAAAATCAGTCTGTACACTGTCAGAGTGAGGGACTCAAGAATCCTATCAGAATATCTCATTCCTGGGCTGGAGAGATGGCTCAGCAGTTAAGAGCATTGCCGAGCATTGCCTGCTCTTCCAAAGGTCCTGAGTTCAATTCCCAGCAACCACATGGTTTCTCACAACCATCTGTAGTGAGGTCTGGTGCCCTCTTCTGGCCTTCAGGGATACACACAGACAGAATATTGTATACATAATAAATAAATAAATATTTTTTTTTTTAAAAAAAAGAATATCTCATTCCTTCCAGGCATGGTCATTACACTGGTTGGCCTTAACCTTTGGCCTCTGCCTCTATACTGAGTGTTGGGGTTACAGGTATGGGCCCCCAGCTCACCATCCTCTTGTAAGTGTAATTACCTTATTAAGACAAAGTTTTGTTTAAAGAGACAGATTATCACATGACACCTGAAAGGGCCATGAGTCATAAGGACTTTGCCAATTGTCATTATTTATTCTTTGATGGTATAAATGCTTATGTCTGTTTTGCTCTTGGAAAGAAAAACATACTAGGAATGAGGAAATGATATTTTTATACAGAACAGAGTTCTAGGAAATATGTGAGTTAATAAACACTTATTCTGAGGGATAACCAGAGGAAGCTGCATCCTCCAGTTTGTGGTCAGCGTGCCTTCCTTGCATGTCCCCTCTCTAGTCTGAACCATGAGTTAATATGTCAGTAATCCAAACACATCTGCAGACCTAGCTAAGCTTGCACAGCTGCTGTGTAAACATGCAAGCAATGATTTCTGGCAAAAGAAAGTGAGACCCAGCCCTGGTATTTATAAAAACAGACAAATTGAGGGGAGGAGGGCAGCAGGGATTCCATCAAACTTATATAAAATGGGGTCTAATTTAAGAAGGTAAAAGGAACATATATATTTATCATATCATATGTCTTAGTTACTCTCTTAGTCATTGCTCTATTTCTGTTGAAGAGACTGTTGTAATCTGCTGGCCTGGTCTGTTACCTGGGTACCCTGTTCCTTTAAGAGCCAAGCCCCGCCCATTTCCACCTCCTCTCCAGCACTCTCTCTCTCTCTCCTTCTCAAGAGCTTTTGCCTCTCTCCCCCCACTTCTTCCCCTTTCTTCCTTCCCCCTTCGCTTCCCCCTCCATAACCCACTAAATAAACTCTATACCCCAGCTCTCTCTGCACGTATCTATCTGTCTCTCTCCTGCTGAGGCCTCAGGTCACCTGCCAGAGGAGCCACCGAGGCCTTGGGTGACCCGCTCAGATCACTCTCCTCTTTATGAATGATAACAGAGACACCATGACCAAGACAATTCTTTTAAAAGAAAACATTTAATTGGCGCTTGCTTACAGTTTCAGAGTTTAGTCCATTATTATCATGGTGCAGAGACAGTGGCATACAGGCAGACATAGTGCTGGAGAAGTAGCTGAGAGAGAGAGAGAGAGAGAGAGAGAGAGAGAGAGAGAGAGAGAGAGAGAGATTATACCTGGTATGGGCTTTTGAAGCCCTAAAGCCCACCTCCAGTGGCACATTTACTCCAACAGGGCCATGCATTTTAATCCTTTTCAAATAGCACCATTCCCTAATAAGGAAGCATTCAAATGTATGAGCCTGGGGTGGGAGAAGGGTGTTCTTATTCAAACCAGCACAGTTGCATTTCTGCTGCTGCTAGAAAACACCTCCTCCAAGGCAACATAAAAAAAAAAAGAAAGAGCTGATCTGGGCTTATGGTTCCAGATGAGTTAGAATCCGTGAGGGCAGACTGAAGGCACGATGGCAGGAGCAGGGGATTGAGGGGTCCACATCCTGAACCACAGACATGAAGCAGAGACAGGAAAGTGGGAATGGCACAAGTCTCCAAGAGCTCAGAGATGGCGTGAATTATAAACTTCCTCCTGCAAGGCCGTGACTAATAAACCTTCCTAAACAGCAGCACCAACTAGGAACGAAGTGTTCAGATGCCCAAGCTTATGGGGAACGACCACATTCTGCTCCCTGACCCCCACACTCTCCTGGTCATATCATACTGCAAAAATGCATTTAGTTCAGCTTCAAATGTCCTCACTGTCTTTTTGTGTTGTAAGACTCTTAAAATTCAAAACCTAAAATCTCTTCTGAGACTTTGGGTGACCTCTTAAATGTGACTCCATGTAAAACTACATGCCTCCAACCTATAATGGAAATAATATACATTACCATCCCAAAAGGGAGGAATAGGGGTATAGTGGGGCAATGTGGGACAAAGCAAGACTGGCTGAAACCAAGCAGAGGTAACCCCAATGTCAAGGGTGTTAGCAGTCTGCCAGCCTGCTGCCAGGGACTCACTGACTCAGCTGGCAGGTGTGGCACATTTCCACTATTGGCTGTGAGTTGCTTACTCTCCTATGTGACAGGTGTACCTTTTCATAAGTCCCTGCCAACATCATGGGTCTCTCTTTCTCTGGTTCTCTCTCTCTCTCTCTCTCTCTCTCTTGTTCTCGCTTTCTGTCTCCTGGTCTCTCTGTCTGTCTGTCTTTCTCTCTCTTATATCCCCAAAGATGGCTTTTCACTCCCCTTTACCAATAAACCTCTTACATGAGATCTGTTACATGGTGTGAGCTCTTTGCAGTATTCCTTGGCCTAGACCCGCCAAGGTACTCTGCCCCTGAACCCTAACATTGGTTCTACTGCTAAGTCCTAACAAAAGGGCTTAGATGGTTACACACACACACACACACACACACATACACATACACACACACACACACACACATACATACATACATACATACATACATACATACATACATAATATAGACAGACAGAGAGACAGAGTACTTTGCTGCCTAAGACATACATCCCTCCCTTGGGCTGTTTCTGCATCAGTATGCAGCATTCCTTGACAGATATCTCATGACTCTCGCAACTCCAACATCTTGGGGTCTCCAGTGTAACCCAGATTTCACTTCTACAACTACATGCAATGGCATATCAGAGCCTCGTGCCCTCTTAGGCCTCGGGAGGGACTTTGTGCCACACCTTGCCTGGCCTTAGCAGCTCTCTGAAACCTGGAGGGATAGTTCACCGCTCCTTTACTTATGCATTCTGGTCATGTGGATGGCACTTCCAAGTTAGGCTGCCAGTTTGGGATGAACCCTGGCCAGTGTGGACCACATTTGCAACAGTTGTGCTAATTGTTGCTTTTTAGAAGCAGAAAAGTCCTTCTGTCTTTTCCTTTCACAAATTGGAAGGGTTTTGTTGCTGTTGTTTTGGTTGTTGTTTTTGTTCTTTTGGGGGGTTCCCCAAGAGCACCCTTCCTTTATCCCAGTGCAAATCAGGCCTCTTCTCTTTTTAAGGATGCTCACCCCCTTTCCACTGGCAGCTTCTCTTCCAGCCCTGGCTGTAGCACTGAGCTTGTTAGTGGCCCCTTTCTCTCCACACTGTACATTTCTTTCTGCCTCATTTGCTCTTTTTCTTTGTAGAGCGACATAAGAGTGCTTTCTAATATTCACCAGAGTCCATGTTTGACTGTCTTTAAGTCTCCTCCGCCAAATAAGTTAATCCATTACTTTTAAATTTAGCCTCTGACAACTTCTCAGAACCTGGACAGGAAGCAGCAACACTCTTTGCCAAGTAGCACAGTAGCCCTGTTGCTAATGTTGGTCCCCTCAGAAATCTCTTGAGTTGAGCCTCCACCGTCCATATGGTTCTCAATACTATTGTTGTGCCATTAAGGTCTGCTTAGAACATTTAGCTACTTTTCTATTGCAAAGTCCCAAAGTCTTTCAAATTCCTCCAAACCCCAACACGGTCAGGTCTGTTACAACCATAGCTCACTCCTGGTCCTAACTTCTGTATTAGCTACTTTTCTATTTATTGTTGTCATAAAACACCATGACCAAGAGAATTTATAGAAGACAGAAGTTTGGCTTATGGTTCCAGAAGGTGAGAGTCCTGCATGGTGGAGCAAAAGCATTGCAGCGGGAGAAGGAAGCTGAGGGCTCACAAACTGAACTGCAAAGCATGGAGTGGAAAGCAAACTGGGAACAGCGTGAGCCTTTCAACTTCAAAGCCCACCCACAGCAATGCACTTCCTCCAACGAGACCACACCTCCTAAACTCCCAAACAGCCCCACCTACTGGGGACCAAATGTTCAAATGCCTGCAGGCTATGGGGAGCATCTCATTAAGCCACCACACTGTGCTTCTTTCCCAAGAGTCTACTGAAGCAATAAAGGATTTAAAACAGTCACAAAGCCAATAAAAGATGAACTGGGCACTGGAAACTGAGAGATTTCAAATCATTTCTCAGAGATGAAGAAAATCACAGGAGGGTGATGAGGATGGGAAGACAAGAGGGGCACCAGAAAGGGCTGCTGCTGCTGAGAAATAGTGAGTAGAGGCTGTATGGGGGAGGGAAGACTGGGAGAGGGGTTGGCACAGATGCTAAAAGATGCCCACCCCTTTTGAAACAGGGTTTCTCTCTATAACCCTGGCTGTCCTGGAACTCACTCAGTAGACGAGGTAGACCTCTGCCTCCCGAGTGCTGGGACTAAAGGCATGTATCACCATGCAGGGCTCAAGATGGCACTTTCAAAATGAGGGAGAAAATTATTTATTACGTAAGTCAGCTGGGCATAGTGACAGTACCCATAACAAAGGACTGCCTCTGGATAGAGAGGAGACAGACATGGCACAGAGGCAAATGGCGGTTTATATAGGGGGGAAGGGGAAGTCCTGTGTTAGGATGAGGTGTTCAATTTTGATAAGGCATGTTAATTGGGGCAGCCAAAGGGGGCTTTTGTTTGCTGGACTTCAATACTTTGGTATCTGGACCTTGGTAGTCAGCCTCAGGAGAAGGAAGTAGCCAAATAAGGGATTAGACCTTGGTGGCTAGCTTTAGGGCTGCAATCTAACAGTTTTTGGTAAGAGAAAGAAGGGTAAAAGGCAAAGCTTATCAGTGCCGTGGTGTTCATCATGTTCCAGCATGCTGGAACACTTCAGCAGGTACCCATAATCCTTCTTACTCATGAACTTGAAGCAGGAGGATCACTTGAGTCCAGGAGTTCAAGGGCAGCCTGGACAGCATTTCTTTACTTAAAAGAAAATTTAAAAAACATGTAGTGGTGATGCACACCTTTAATCCCAGCACTTGGGAGGCAAAGGCAGGTAGATCTCTATGAGTTCAAGACCAGTCTGATCTACAGAGTGAGTTCCAGGACAAGTCTCCAAAGCTACACAGAGAAACCCTGTCCTGAAAAATAAATAAATAAATAGATTTTAAAAAGGAAAGAAAAGGCTAGGGTATATTATTTAGAATTATGAAAATAACAATTTGAACTGATATGGCTATCAACATTAAGAGCAGGGAACTGAGATTTTGTATAGGTGAGCAGACTTCTAAACTTTCACTGTTAGAAGTCAATAGAAAGTTCTGAAGCTGAGAATCAAGAAACAGACAGTGGTGCACCTAGACACAAAACCAGACGCACCCCAAGAATCCGACATAGCTAAGCTTAGCACAGGAAGAGTTTTCAGCTTCGCCTCTGTAAACTCATTTTTCTGGTTTGAAAGTTCTTCCTCTTGATGGTCTCATGTTTCTTTAGCCATGATATGACCACCATATTCACAAAGAAAGCCTTGGTTCTGTCTGGGGCCGGAGGGACTCAGGAATCACTATGCCCCCTAGTGAACTGCTGGGTGTGTGTATGTGGGGGAGTCCTGGCTCATGCCTGCTCTTCCACTTTCTGGGCCACACCATAGGTTTTCTTTTCTTTTATCTGTTTTAAAATCTGTGTGTGTGCACCACTTATGTGAGGGTGGCTTTGGAAACCTCTAACATCCTGCTTTTAGGGATCAAAACAAAACAAAAATCACCATGGCAGGGGGTCCCCCATCTTACTAGACCAACTTTGCCCGGGGAGGGGGGGTAGGGTAGAGTAGGGAGTGGGGACAGACGGACATGTAAGCCTAGAAATAAATCCCATGTAAGCCTAGAAATAAGTCCAGATTCTCACACATGCTAAGAATATGCTTTCCCATTGAGTTCTCAAGAGGTGGACTTTGCTTTCTTTCAGTTTTCTGGTTTGGGGGCTTTCATTTGTCTTAAGATGAGGGTTGGGCATGGTGGCTCATTCCTATATTTATACCACTTGGGAGACCGGGGTAGGAGGATTGATCTGAATTTGAGCCTATCTTGGGCCCTAAAATCACAAGTGTTTATGGTTACTCGCTCTGCAGGAGAATGCGACACTACCAAATGGCAAACACAGGCCTGTTCTGCCCCCTACTGTCCTTCTTGAAAACTGCACCTTCTTGGGTACCATTCTGGAAAGAGGCAAAACAAAAAACCTTAGATGGCATGAAATCGGGAAACAGGACTATGATTCCCAAAGTTGCATAACAATTTTTAGGTATTTGAACAAGTACTTGACGAGGTGGGGACATTCCTAGTTACCTTCTTTGTACTAATGACCCTTTAATCTGCATATGATGTCCTCATTTTCATGGACATTAAAGTGTTTAGTGGTGAAATGTCACAGTATCTTCAAGAGACTCTTGGTTGGCTTCCCTTCTCCTTCAGAATACATGCCACAGCCCCCACAGTGACCTACTGTGTCCTAGTCTTTCAATTTCACTACATGCCTGAAAATGTATGTAATTTTGAAGGAAAGCTGAGAATTTCAATGTCATGACAAGGCCTGGTCAAAGTTAACAGGCCAGGTAGCAAAAGAAGAAGAAAACTTTATGAATGAAAGCAACTCCTGAAAACCCACAGAGTGGAAGAGCGGCTCAAGGGCGAAGCAGGGATTTCCCCCCTGAAATCCATCCTCATATCCCATAATTCCGCCAGTCTGATATGACATGTCCCATAGTGCTATTAGACAACATGCAGTGACCAGCTCTAGATTGCGAATGGATCTGTCGTATCCATGGCAATACCTTTGAGCAGCTGGTGCAGACTGGCCACCCGTCTTCCCTCTGCTGACCGGAAGTCCAGTTCCTACAGTGAGCACCACTCCTGCAGTGCACACCCGGTCAGAATTCCGAAAAACAAACCGGCTGCATTCAGTGCAATCTGTCTGACTATGTCCTATGACCCAAGCACCCCCTTCTGATAAATCTCCTAGAGAATTTGTCAGACAGGAGGAGCAGGGGTTCAGGAACAGGTGCATTTATGCAGCATTGCTGATGGCAGTTTGGGTCCGAAGTAACCCAGGTTACCATCTCAGTAGGAACAGGAAATGAAAAACTGTCCGACAGCACGAGAAACTATGCAGGGCTTAGAAGCCCTACAGCAGTTGTAGGAGTTGAACAATCCGTTATGGTAAGCGGGTGTCTTTAAGCGGCAGAAAATGGGGGAAGGGCCAGGGCAAACAAAGGATGGCAGCAAACTCTCCCTTTAACTAATCAGTTCCCTCTCCTGCAGCAATGGGATCACTCTGCTCCCCCCCCCCAGCGTCTTCCCGGGCTCTCACTGAGAGTTCTCTGCGCAGCCCTTAGTAAATCCCTGAAGAATGTGGTCTTCTGAAAACCATCGGTTTACTTTCCTCTGTGCCCTCTCCAGGTGCCAAGCGCCAGGAGCTAAGCCAATCATCTGTCCTGTTTGACGTGGTGTTTGGCAAACAGCCAGGGGATTTCGTTTGTTTGCTTGTTCGTTTTTGTCATAAAAGTCACAAATTTAGTTGGTAAGTTACAACGGGCTTAATAAAATTCAGTGAATACAGACTTGATTGCAGCTTTATGTTGCTGATCTGGTTGCTTTTTTTTTCACAGTGGAAGCCACTAATATTTTAAAGGGCAACAAAATTTAAGACTTGAGCATTGGGGGGACTGGAGAGATGGCACAGAGGTTAAGAGCATTTGCTACTCTTCCAGAGGACCTGGTTTTGGTACCCAGTACCTACATAAGGCGACTTGCAAAGCCTGTAATCATGGTGCTGATGCCTCTTGCCTCCACGGGCACCTGCGCTCATATGCACATATCCACGTGCTGACCCACATACATACACACCCACACGTTCTCAAAGACAATACAAATGAACCTTAGAAACAAACACAAAAACCTTGGACTTGGAATGAAATTTGGCAGTAGAGTGCTTGTCTAACATACATAAAACCCTAGGTACAATCCCTAGGATCACTCAAAGAAGCAAAAGGCTGTAATATTAAGTTGGGGGGTGTTACCCCAGCCCTCTAACACCCCTATATCCAAAAAGTCTGGGATGACTGGAGTCCGGTCTGGGAGTTGCCCCAGTCCGGACTCTAACTCCTAGCCTGCCAAGAACTGACCGGAGAGGGTCAGGACCACTCCCACAGGCTATTTAGGCTCCTTCTGGAAAAAGGAACACATGGTTTTGGGTTTGTGTGGGCTCCTCTTCCCACCATGCTGTTTCGGTCCACCCGAGAGTGCTGCATTTATTAAAAATGAGCATTTTAATTTGGTCTAATCTAGTTTGATTGGAGTTTTTTTGTGTTGGCAGAACAGCTTTTCTTAAGATTGAACCAAAAAAAAAAAAAAGAAGACCTTAGGGCAAAAATCGCTAATTAATATTATATACAAAATAAATATGTGACTTTTAGCAATATGCAAAATCACTGGTGGTCTAAAATCCCCAAATAGAATGGCCATTTTCCACAGATCTCTAAAAATGCCGCATGTTTCCTGAACGTTTCAGATTACCTCTTTAAAGCAGTATTGCCTACATGGTCCTTCTTCAAAAATCTGGACAAACTTCTTTCCCCCAAGAGGTTTATTTTTCAGGTACATTATGAGTACAAGAAAATAGAGCCAGCAATTATGCCCCGTAATTGTACTGTAACAATGTAATTGTACCTATGCAGATTGCAGATTTCGATGGCGCTTTCAAACATCTGGGGATGCATTCCTTCTCCAGGGACTTCTGTTAGAACCAACAAAAGCTCAGCTGGGAGTAGATGCAAAACCTGTACCATAACACTAGAAACTGAAGGAAGGGAATCTCCTGCAGGAGGCCAGCATGGGCCTCCAGGGGTGGGGAAGGGGGAGGAGAGTGAGGGAGGGAGAGAGGAAGGAAGAGAATACGAATTGAGACACTATACAGGCAGGAGCTTGGGGCAGCTAGCCACACTGCACCCACAGTTAGGAATTGGACTGAAGAATGTGCCACTCAGCCGCTCCTCTCCCTTTAGACGGTATGATGGTTATTTTTGGTTGTCAACTAGACTACATCTGGAATGAACTAAAACCCAAGCATGAATACCAGCTGGGCCATCCAGCCTCATGGACTGAATAACTACTGGATTCTTGGACTTTCCATTGGTAGAGAGCCATTGTTGAACTAATTAGACCACAGACTGTAAGCCATTCTAACAAACCCCACATATATCCATTCTCTCATCTCTGTTCCTCTAGAAAA
Organism: Ondatra zibethicus; assembly: GCA_004026605.1. Lineage (NCBI taxonomy): Eukaryota > Metazoa > Chordata > Mammalia > Rodentia > Cricetidae > Ondatra > Ondatra zibethicus. Next base: position 16,079 of record PVIU01017187.1, read on the forward strand.
CCCCAACTAATACAGAGTCAGGGACCCCAATCCGCCAAAAGATGCCACCTACGTTTAGAGTGGTGGGGCATGCCTTTAATCTCAGCGCTTGGGAGGCTGAGGCTGGTGAGGCTCTCTCTGAATTTGAGGCCAGTCTGGTATACATAGTGAATTCTAGGCCAGTAAGAGCTAGACAGTGAGACCCTGTTTAAACACACACACACAACACACGCACACACACACATGCACGCATGCACGCACACGCACACACACTCGTACTTGGGGTGCGATTTTTGAATTTCAGTTAATTTAATCTAGAAAATCCTTTACTTAGAAGCTCAGGCTTAACTCCACAGCGACTCTTAATCCATCAAGCAGACAATCAGGATTAGCCAATCAGGATTAGCCAATCAGGATTAGCCAATCATCAGGATTAGCCAATCAGGATTAGCTGTCACAGCCTCTAAATCAGAAAATAACATTGATACATTCTTGGTTCGCCAGCTACCACTCCATCTTCTGATGCAGGGAGAGGCTGTAAATTCATTTACTGTGATAACGTCTGGCTATTCCACCTTTCTCTTGCCACAGAGGAATCAATGAGTTTATTTATTTTTCTAGCAGTTTCCTTTAAGAATAGAATCTATACAACAATCTGGCATAACTATCTATAGATGCCATTCCACAGTGTATGACTATAACTGGGAAGCCCCTTTTAGCTAATTGTTTAATTAATAATGTAATATACTATATTCAGCATCATCTTAACCTGCTCCCACAGGTTGTCCTCCACACGCAGGCTGTGGCATGCATGCACAAACCCACATACATACACACACAGTAAATGAATGCAATAATTTATTTTTAAAAAGAAATGAACTGCATTGAAATTCTATAAGTTATACATAAGCATTCCCTGATAAGAATTTGTAAGAAGAGTTAGAAGCTGTCATTCCAGTTATTAGTGGTAGTTAAGCCATAACTCAGCAGCAATAACCATGCAATTGCTCTTGTCTGGTTTGAGCATCTCCTTCTATTTCTTCTTCATCATGGGCATAGGAAAAGATCAACTTTAATAGTTCAACGATAAGTCTTTGTGAGATAAAACAAAAAACACATGCACAGGAGCACACTGGAACAGCTACTCCACATGCCTGTTTTAAAATTAAATTTTTAAATTTATTTGTCTAGGAACCGAAGGGACCAGTATCAGCTCAGGACACCCAATACCAGGTTCTCACACAAATGAGATTTCTTTACCCCAGAGGGACAGAGGGCAGGGAATAAGAGACAAAGATAGGAGATAGAGGATGAGGGAGAAGGGGAAGGGAACAGGGGAGGGGAAGGATTATTTGTCCCAGAGGACAAAGGCCTACCTCTGGATAGAGAGGAGGCAAATGGTGGTTTATAAAGGTAAACCCCATTTTTTAGGATTAGGTGTTTAATTTTGATTGGGCATGTTAATTAGGTGAGCCAAAGGGGGTTTTTGATTGCTGGACTTCAGTATTTGGATAGCTGAACTGAAGTGGACTCCCGCACAGCTGGGGCTCCCTTCCAGACCCTGAAGCAGGCACAAACCACACCCAAACACCTGTTTCTACAGAAAGATCCCTTCTTCGGCAGGAAAGGAAAGTTAAAGTGGCTGCTTTCTGACTCAGGCAGAAAACAGCAGCAAATGACTTTGTAAGTGTCCCTCCTAAGAGGAGAAGACGGGGAGGTCTGTGTTAGATGGGCTAGGATGCAGTTGGAAAGGGGAAAGAGGATGTGGGAGAAGGGGATATTTGTCTCAACAAGGACAAAGGACTGCTTTTGGATAGAGAAGAGGCACGACACATGGGCAAATGCCAGTTTATAAAGGCAGAGGGGGAAACCCCATGTTAGGATGAGGTGTTCAATTTTATTTATCTATCTATTTATTTTGGTTTTTCGAGACAGGGTTTCTCTGTGTAGCTTTAGTACCTGTCCTGGAGCTGCTCTTGTAGATCAGGTTGGCCTCGAACTCACAGAGATCTTCCTGCCTCTGCCTCCCAAGTGCTGGGGTTAAAGATGCACGCCACCACTGCTTGGCTTGATGTGTTTAATTTTAATTAATTAGGCATGATGATTAGGTTAACGAAAGGAGGCTTCTGATTGCAGGACTTTAGTAGGTGGAAGAAGTGACCAAAAAAGGGACTAGACTTTGGTGGCTAGCTTTAGGAATGTATCTAATGGTTTAGCAAGGCATAGGGAATTGGGGAGAAGGGCAAGGCCTGACAAAGCCATGTTTGCCATGCTTGGGCTGACCAGAGTTCCTTCGGGGACTTTAAACTGAATTCCACTGTCAACTTTCTAGGTCAGAAGTTTTAAGAATGACCATTCCAAAAACCTGGTTCTCAAAGCAGAGCCTTCCCAGAAGGCATCGCGTGCTGAAGACTATAGTCGGGAGAACCAAGAAAGCCTCTGTGGCTGCAAAATTACACTTCCCCCTCAAATGAAGGCCACAATACAAAACCAAAACCAAAAGAAGCCTTCAAAGCTTGATTTGCAGTAACTACAACTTACCTACCATGGCGACAAATTTTAGCAGGTTATAGGTGATTTATTTAAGCAGCAGTTAGACATGGCGGTGTGTGCCTATAATTTAGGATTCAGGAGGCTGAGGCAGAAAAATCATGAATTCCAAGCAGTCTCCTTATTATGCTGGGATTCCAGGTACATGTCACCAGACCAAGCAGTAAATTCTTCGGCTTTTAAAATTAAAACAACAACAGCAAACCCAAATAAATAAGACCTCTTAAGGGACCTTTTCTACAACCAAAGTGTTTACAAAGAGGGCTGTGGACACTTGCTCTGTATGTGATGTGACTTAGCCAATACCTATGACCTCTCTGAAGACAGAACGGCACAAGGAGAAATGCTAGGATATACTACTAATAAATTAAATCTGAAAATTGAAATTTAATGAGCTACACCTTGATTAAACATAGCAAGACAAAAGGTACCCAAGCCAAACTTTGCCCATTTCTTGATTTTGTTTATCTCTGCAGTGTTGGGTTTGATAGCTTGCATTATGAGTTTGTGTGTGAGAAAACATTTCCTGAGGAGACACCATGCACAGGCCTATCTACCCTAGGACAGACCAAAGTATGTATCTCACCAAAGTCTAACTTGGTGAACCAATAAGTTTTATTGGGGTTACTTACAGGAACAGAAATGACTCGAAGACAGCTGCATCAAAGCTCACCCCAGCATGGGTGACAGCTCACAAAAGCTGGGAAACCTGGATGGAGCTCACTGCTCAGCTTGCTGTCAGCTCGATGGATTGGAGAATGTCCTTTCCAGGCGACTCTGGTCTAAACCGCTTCTAGGCAGCTCTGGTTTCTGCTTCTTCCAGGAAGAGGGTCTGGTCTAAGAATCTTCTTTGAAGCTCAGCTTCAAACTTCTGAGAGGGACTTAATAGCTTTTATTTATCCTTGTAGGGAGGAGCCTAATCAATCTGGTCAGTTTCAGGAACTTTCTGGAGCTATTTTATGTTATTTACTTTTCTGTTTAAGGATGAAATGTTTCAGTTGCGGAGGAAATTGTTACACAACAGAAATTAAGCTTTTGAATCCCTAGCCTCAAAATAAATAAATAAGCGGGGTGGTGGCCTGTTACTGGGACGGGGCGGTGGCCTGTTACTGGGACGGGGCAGGGGGGGGGGTGAGGAGGCGAGTTAAAGAATCCCAAGCTAACTCCAAAAGATTTCAATTATATTTCTTTCTTATAAGGGGCAAACTCATGGAACAGGAACGAGAAGTCCAACCTCAGGTGTGTAATGTGGGAAACAGAGAGAGAGAGACTAAACCCTGGGTTGGCTGGAGGTTTTTCTCTGGGTACCGAAAAGGTCGCCCTAACCTGGCCCAGTCTCTTAAAGGTTATTGTCTGAAGGAGGTTCCCCATCAATGGTGGCACACACCATTAATCCCAGCACTCCGGAGGCAGAGGCAGGTGGGAACTCTATGAGTTCAAGGCCAGCCTGATCTACAGAGCAAGTTCTAGGACAGGCTCCAAACATGATAGTTTATGCCTACAATCCCATAATTTGTAAGGTAGAGACAGGAGGATCAGAAGTTCAAGGTCATTTTTATCTGCACAGCAAGTTCAAAGTGAATCTAGTCTATGGTAGACCCTGCCAAAAACAAAACAAAACAAAACAAAAACAAAAAAACCCTGAAAAACAAAAAATCAATTTTAAGTTGGTTGATGCCAGGCTCCAAAGAGAGATAGAGAAAGAGGAGGAGGATTTAAAGAGTACTAGTGATGTAACCCCAGGCCTTGCTCAGACTAAACCCATGCTTTCCACTTAATTATAGCCCTGAGAGTGTCAGTTAAAAAACATTATCTCCCTTTTGTGACTTTTATTTACACATGCACTGCCCTGATTTTAAAAGATCTCTCTCTGTCCCTCCCTCTCCCCCCTACACATAGAGAGAGATTTAAAAGATCAGAGAACAATAAAAAAGAAAATAAAAAGTTATCCATAATTCCACTGACATGATGAAAAATATTTTACAGTAGCATATATAATGAAGATTTTTCTTTCTACATGTGCATCGAAATACTTATTACAATAACAACATTAATGATGCTCTATAATTAGTATTGAGTATATTGTGGGTGAAGGGAACTCCCACACAGTTAGAGCTCCCACCCAGACCTGGGATTAGGCACAAACCACAGCCAAACATTTGTTTCACAGATTTATCCTTTATTAAGGAGGGAAGGAAAGGTAAAGTGGCTGCTTTCTGACTGAGACAGAAAACAGCAGCAAATGACCCTGCAGGTGTGATTTTTGAGAAGACAAAAGGGAGAGGTTTGTATTAGAATGGACTAGGATACAATAGTAGAGGAGAGAGAATGAGGGAGAAGGGGAGGTCGGTGTTAGAATGGACCAGGATACAATAGTAGAGGGGAGAGAGGATGAGGGAGAAGGGGAGGGAACAAGGGAAAGGGAGAGGGGTAATCATGAAGTGGGGACAAAGGACTGCCTCTGGATAGAGGGGACACAGATGTGGCCCATAGGAAAATGGCAGTGTTTAAAGGTAAAAGGAGAAACCCCACCTTAGAATAAGGTGTTTAATTTTAATTGGTCACGTTAATCGTGTGAGCCAAAGGGGCTTTTGATTGCTGGACCTTGGTAGTCAGCCTCAAAAGGAGGAAGTGGCCATATAAAGGAATAGACCTTGGTGGCTAGCTTTAGGACTGAACTCTGATGGTTCTTAGCAAGGCAGAGGGAATGGGGGAGAAGGAGAGGTGACGGAGCCACGCTCTCTGTGCTCCAGCTGGCCAGAGTTCCTTCAGTGGCCACGTGCTTATATCCCTAATATCTTCATTATATATTAACTCTAACTCCTAAAGGTTCAAGAGCATGAATTCCCACCTCTGGCAGCCAGGTCACATTCTCTAGGCACAGATGTATAAACTAGAAAATGGGGAGACGGCTGATGGGTAAGTGCTCCCTCACATGCTTGAGGACCCATGTAAAGTCAGACAAGGTAGCAGATCTCTCTAATCCCGAGAGCCCTCATGACAAGACTGTAGATGGAAACAGGAGAATCCCAGAGTTCTCGGGCCAGCTAGACTGGCATAGACAAAGGCACCAAGAGATCCTGGCTCAAAGACTTAGAGGGTGAGGACTAGCATCCAAGGCTGCCCTCCAGCCTTCATATGCACACCATGGCATATGTGCACCTGCACTTACACACAGGACTAGCATCCATGGCCGCCCTCTCGCCTTCATATGCACACCACAGCATGTGTGCACCTGCATTCACACACAGGAGCATAAGCAAATAAAGACAGACTTTAGTTGTTTTTCAATACAAAATGTGGAAGATGAAGGTAGCACCATCATAGGCAGAGGGAAACACTGACAATCAGAAAGACATGATGAGTTGCAAACACATCACGGAGGGAGGGTACCATTATGTTGCAGCCCACTAGAAGGAAAACCAAACAACCCTGACACTAAAGACACACTCCCAATCAACACCTGCCCTCCTCCCTGGCTCCCTTGTGATCCTGAGCAGTCCACTGGGACTCTGTCCTCAAACTGAAATGTCCTGGATTTGCCCTTAAGTCCCTTCCAGCTTGAATATCTTCTGACAGGGTGGGACCGGCCCTTTTCTGAGGCAGGTCAGAACTCTGTCCAACCCCTCACAGGACCGTGGATAGACTGGCCGAATGCTTACCCTCTCTTGAATTACCAATAAAACTGTCAAAAGCTGCAGGATGGGGCCTCTGGATGTTCAGGAGCTGTTTTGAAAAGCTTTGGATTTAGATCAAATTGTCAGGCTGAGCTAGAAGCTGCCTTGGAGACACTAATAGGTGGCAGAATGACCTGTGTGCCAACTGCCCTCTGTGGTAGCCTTCCTTTCTCTTCCCTCTCCCACAGAATGGGAGCCACTTCAGAATGAACAAAAGCCTCCAGACAGGCTCGCTGGTTCCCATTACCTGCAGCAAGCAGCCTTTGCCAGCTCAAACGTTCTGTCTATCTTATAATCCCAGTCAATATAAAAACTGTACCTGTGGTATTTGCTGTTTCCCAAAGCTGAAAATTCAAATGCACTTTGCAAATAGGATAGATAAATAAACAGTAGTGTGTACACATAAGGTGGGGCGGGAGGGCAGAGAAAACAGCAAACAGGATGAGTAAGCTTCAGCTACCACAACATAGGTGAGTCTGAAAAACAGATGAACCACAAAACCAGCCAACAAACAGTCCTGTCTTACTTAGGTTTCTGTTGCTGTGATGAAAGACCGTGACGAGAAGACACTTTGGGGAAATGGGTTAATTTCATCTTACACCTGTACATGAGTCCATCACCAAAGGACGTCAGGGCAGAGGCCATGGAGGAGTGCTGCTTCCTGGCTTGCTCAGCCTGCTTTTGTGCTCCGCCTAGAACTACCACCAGTCCAGCGGTGGCACCATCCGCGGTGGGCTGAGCCCTCCCACGTCAAACATCAATTAAGAAAGTGGCCCTCAGACTTGCCTTCAGGCCAATCTGATGGGGACACTTTCTCTGTCGAGGCTCTTTCTTCTCAAAAGTCTATAGCTTGTGTCAAATGGACAAAACCAAAAAAATTAACCAGGACAAGTGCGAAAGCCGTATTGCTGGACCCTGTCAGAATCAAAAACAGAAGTTTGAACATAACAAAAAGGAGACACTTTCAGGATACTCATGAGCCAGTTTCTTACACCAGCTGCTTCCAACAGGGGGTGCGTTTGTGTATATGTGTGTGTGCATGTGTGTATGTGTGCTTACCCTCATCATCTTAATGATATTTTCTTTAGTGTACAATGAAGTTCATTATTCCCTAGGAGAGTGCAGAAAGAAATATATGTATTAGAAAGTACTAGCTAGACTAGATTTTTTAAATATTTATTTTTATGTGTATGGGTGTTTTGGCTGCATGTATATATGTGTACCATGTGCTTGCCTGGTGCCTAAAGGCCAGGGTGTTGATACCCTGGAACTAGAGTTACAGTCAATTTGTGAGTTGTCACATGGGTGCTGGGAACTGAATCTCCGCCCTTTGCAAGAGCAATAGCAAAAATGTTCTTAACCATGAGCCGTCACTCCAGCCTAAGAGCAGAAGTCTCTAATGCCTAACTTCTCAGTGGATAATCTTCATAAAAGAATGAGAGAGGAGTTGGAGACATGGCTCAGCAGTTGGGAGAACTGAATGATTTTCCAGATGATCTAGGTTCAATGCTCAGCTCCAACACGGGGGCTCACAACTTTCTGCAACTCCAGCCTCAGGAGATCTGACTTCATCTTCTGTGGCCTCCACAAGCACTGGGCAGGCATGCAGTATACAGACATATATTCAGCCAAACACAGAACATTTTTTAATGGATTAAGTAAAAATGCTGCAGGTTTCCAAGTGGCTACAGCAGGCAGCAGGCCATGAGACAATGATGCAGGTCCCCAAGCCGGGGCAGGCAGCGGGTCCAGAGAGCAGCCAGTCCTAGGCAGGGACAACCCAGTTCCCCAAGTGGCTGCAGTGGGCCATGAGGGGCAGTGAGTCCCACAAGGAGAGACAGACAGATGGGCACGCCAGGAATGCAGCTGGTCCCGGGCAGGGAACGATGTGGCGGGCAAGAGACAGACGGATAGGCATGCCATGCAGAGTGAGGTTGGATATTTATTAGTGGGTTATGGAAGGGAAGGGGAGAAGGGAAAAGAACAGAGAGAAGGACAGAGAGAGAGAGAGAGAGAGACAGACAGACAGACAGACGGGGGAAGGAGGAAGGGGAGAAGTGGGGAGAGACAGAAGCTGCCTTTTGGAGAGGGAGACAGAAAAGAGAAGGGACTCAGGCTGGAAGCTGAAGATCAGCTTGCCTCAGGGGAGGGGGGATGGGAGAGAGGGAGTAGGCATAGCTTGTCTCTTAAAGGGACAGAACAGACCATTACAATTTTCCCAGGTTTTCATCATGGAACACTTTTTTTTTTTTAAATCTCTCTCAATAAGAGACCGTCTTTAGCCGGGTGGTGGTGGCACATGCCTTTATTCCTAGCACTTGGGAGTCAGTGACAGGTGGATCTCTGTGAGTTCAAGGCCAGCCTGGTCTACCCAGTGAGTTCCAGGACAAGTCCCAAAGCTACACAGAGAAATCCTGTCCTGCAAAACCAAAAAGAAAGAAAGAAGGAAAGAAAGAAAGAAAGGAAGGAAGGAAGGAAAAGAGAGGGAAAGACCATCTGTTTGAAGAATCCCTGCTCCAATAAGGCATCCTAACAGTAGTATCAAAGATGTTTTTTAAAGAAACAATTGTTTGAGTTCACTTTGTGAACTAGCATGGGAGGTTTAATACCATCCCTAACCTTGATTGTTGGTGTGCCAGTCAGTACCTCTGTCATCTAGTTATGAGAAGGAAGGAGAGAGAGAAAGAAGGAGGGAGGGAGATAAGCAGGGAGAGAGGGAGGGAGGGAGAAAGAAAGAATGAAATGAAGAAAGAAAGGAAAATATCCAAATATTACCAATGTCCCTGGAGCTGCAGATCAAAACTGTCTCAGTTAATGATCACTAGCTCTGCTCTCCTCCCCTGCCACCTCCCCAGAGCCCCATTTGCCACTCCAAATGTTGGGGGTTCCTGCCATAGCTAATCTTGATTATCAACTTGACTGGATCTAAAGTGAGCCGAAACACAAACTGCTGGATACTCCTTTGAAGGGTTTTCTTGATCAGATTATTTGAAGCAGGAAGTCCCACCGTGAATGTGGGCAGCTCCGCCTTCCAGTGGCAGCCCACATATAAGGACATGGAAAAAGGAAACTGTTTTTTGCCTCTTACCTTCATTGCTTCTGGCAAGAACATGTGGCTGTGATATTCCAGTCCAGTCTAGAACCAGCATTTGGGGGATTCCAGCATAGACTGAAGACCAGCAGCGCTTCAGGGGTCTTCCAGGCTGTTGGTGCCACCTTGGGACCACTGAGACTTCCAGCCTCACTGATGAGAAACTACCAAATTCTCTGCCTCTCCTGTGGGAGACAGCCATGGTTGGACTACCCAGACCACATCTTGTAAACAGTCTAATAAATCTGCTTTTCAAAGATATATTCATTCTAACAGTTCTCTCCTTTAGAGATTTCCATATGCAAATTTGGGGGAGGTGATCTAGATATTTAGACTATAGTAAAATGATCTAAAATTGAGGATCCCAATAACCAGACTGAAAGAACAAGCAGTAGGCACTTTGATTTGCACTGACAAAGTTTATTCTGACAAATCCTCTACAGATGGGGAGCAAACCTCTGTGAATATTTGTTAAGCTGCAGAGCAGGAACTTAAAAACAATGTCATTTCCAAACAGCAGCACTCTCTCATTGCAGGGATCACAGAATTGTTCAATTTACCTTGATGGTCAGTGAGTGATACTGTCAGCAGAATAAGCCAAAGGACAGCCACCTTCCTGTATGTGGCGTGCAGGTTGCCACATGACAAGTGAACTGGAATTCAAGCCTGGAAGAGGGGCAGGGCCTGAGGAGCACACGGGTGCGCCAGTCAACCGCCAGCCTCGCAGGCCAGCACTTCCCACAGGTATGCAGTGGTATTGACACATAACCCAGAGGCATACTGGCAATAAGGAAGTCCCATGGCTTCCGGCCACACACCTGGCCAGACCCCACACACCTGGCAGTGCTAAAGACCACAGGTCAACATCAAGGGTGGCAGAAAACAGCCATGCTCTCTCTTACCCAGAACCACAGTATTCAGCAGCGAGTTCGCCCCGCCCTCTGACTGCTCCAGCTAGGTTCTTGGAACCCAGTGTCACTGGCGTGGTTTTTTTTTTTTCCATTTTCACGTTTACTTCATGTTTTTATTAAACAAGGATTTTATTAAAGATGCAACAGATGGGTTGGAGACATGGCTCAGAGGTTAAGAGTACTGACTGCTCCTCCAGAGGTCCTGAGTTCAATTCCCAGCAACCACATGGCGGCTCACAACCATCTGTAATGAGATCTGGTGCCCTCTTCTGGCCTGCAGGGATACATGTAGGCAGAACACTCTACAGAATAAATAAATCTTTAAAAAAGTAAATAAATAAAGATGCAAAGGACACAAGATGAAATGAGGGTGCTGGGAATCAAACCCTGGTTCTCTACAAGAGCAGCCAGCAGCCCTCTTAACCCCTGACCCATGTAAACATCTCTCTCTCCCCTCATCACTCCTCTGACCACTGCCTTGCATGTCACAGAACATGCTCTATGTTTGAGCACATATCTACACATAGATGCATGTTAACTGTATATTGTATTTTGCAGAAAGCCTTTAATCATGGCCTGGGCTATACTCACTGGCCATACACTAATTTGGAGGACTCCCTAGTAGTCATACACATGCATTCACACCTTATTAATATGCTTATCTTTCCTTCCTGAGACAGGGTGTCTCTGTGTAGCCCTGGTTGTCCTGGAACTTACTTTATAGACCAAGTTGGTGTCAAACTGAGTGCTGGGATTAAAGGTGTGCACCACCAACACCTAACTATATTATGCTTTTTATGTGCAAGTAGTTTGTCAATAATTTCCTTTAGATTTTCCTTCATGTTATGATTCAGCCACAGCATGGCTGACACTTCCAGATTCTAGGGCCACGCATGTGCAGACCCCCTAATGGCCCTGGGGATCTTTTTTCTTAAAATATATATATTTATTTATTGTGTATATAGTGTTCTGTCTGCATGTATGCCTGCAGGCCAGAAGAGGGCACCAGATCTCATTACAGATGGTTGTGAGCCACCATGTGGTTGCTGGGAATTGAACTTGGGACCTCTGGAAGAATAGTCAGTGCTCTTAACCTCTGAGCCATCTCTCCAGCCCCTGGCCCCAGGGATCTTAAAGGGCCCTGTGTGACCCATGTGCTGGTTACATTACCTATGTATGACCCAGCTACGTGAGCTCTTGAGTGCATGCGTGAGCTCTGTCACCTGCATATGGCATAGCCAAATCATCCCCTGTGCACATGCACTAAGCAGCCCTTAAAAGCTGGATGCGCCACCTTCAAGCCCTCTCACTGCACACTGACCTCACAAGGCCTGTACACCCAACCCCCAATAAACTCCTAAGTGGGTTTGTTGCATGTTCCATGTTTCCTTCTCACTCACGCCAGGTAATTTCACTTCATATTATGTTGATCTCTTAAGATTACACGAAGGGGCTGGAGAAATGGGTCAGGGGTTAAGAGGGCTGCTGGCTGCTCTTGCAGAGAACCAGGGTTTGATTCCCAGCACCCTCATGGCAGCTCACAACTATATATAACTCCAGTTTAGGGGGCCCAATGCACTATTCTGGTCTCTGTAGACACTGCATGCAGGCAAAACACTTATACTCATAAAATAATTTTTAAATCTTGTTTGTTAAGATAGCGTTCCTCTGTGTAGCCTCATGCCTTTAATCCCAGCACTCAGGAAACAGAGGCAGGTGGATCCCTGTGAGTTTGAGGCCAGCCTGGCTTACAAAGCAAGTTCCAGGACATCTAGGGCTACACAGAGAAACCCTGTCTCAAACAAACAAGAACAGAATCATTTAAAATATAATTTTTAAAAATTACAAATTATTTGTAAATCTGATTTCAGGAAAGCAAAGGGGACATTGAAAATATTTTTCTTGAGGGCTTGGAATCTAGTTCAGTGGCAAGGCACTTGCTTGGCATGCATGAGGCCCTGAGCTCAATCCCTGCTACCAAAAATAAAAAGTTTATTTTTCTAGGGGTAGGTGTTTTACTCAATGATGACATGTCTGCTTAGGATGTGTGAAGAAGTTAGGTTCATCCTCCAGCACTGTGTGTGTGTGTGCATGTATGTGCGTGTATGTATGCATATATATATGTATGTATATATATGTGTGTAAGTGTATATATATATATGTATATGTGTGCATAAGTGTATGTGTGTGTGTGTGTGTGTGTGTGTGTGTGTGTGTGTGTGTGTGTGTGTGTGTGTGTGTGTTTGAGTGCTGTGGGACAATGGTCTTATACCCTGTAAAGTTTCAAAAGTTGTACTGGTTTAATAAAATGCTGATTGGTCAGTAGCCAGGCAGGAAGTATAGGCAGGGCAACCAGAACAGGAGAATTCTGGGAAGAGAAAAGGCTGAATCTGCAGGCATCATCTAGACACAGAGGAAGCAAGATGAGACTGCCTTGCTGATAAAAGGTAATAAGCCACATGGCTGACACAGACAAGAATTATGGGCCAATATAAGTTATAAGAGTTAATAAGAAGCCTGAGCTAATAGACCAACCAGTTTATAATTAATGTAGACCTCTGTGTGTTTCTTTGGGACTGAATGGCTGCAGGACTGGGCAGGACAGAAACCTCTGTCAACATGTGAGTGTATGTGTGTATACATATATGTGAGTGTATGTGTGTGTATATGTGTAAGTGTATATGTGTGCATGTTTGTGTGTGTGTATATACACATATGTGTATGTCTGAGTGTGTGTATATGTATATCTGTATGTATGTTTATGTATGTATGTTTATATGTGTGTGTGTGTTTGAATGTATGCGTGTGTGTGTATGGTGTGTGTAAGAATTCTGGAGGACTTCTGTATCAAACAATGGTCAGTGACCCACAGTATGAGCCAACTGTAAAGTAGAACCTAAGTGTCCCCAGCAGTCCTGACTGGGGCTCAGCCCCCTTCCTGCCTGGCCTGTGTCCCTCTAATGAGGAACTCTGCTGTGTCCACTCTGGCCTGTTGTCCACTCGTGTTGGGCAGAGTCTTTTAGCAGGCAGCTTCTAAGTTAGGGAAGATTCTTGGCCTTACATTGAGGCCAGCTGAAGCAAACAAACAGAAAAAAAAATGTTCTATCAGTGTTCTGGGTATCTCTTTGGATTAGTGAGCATGTTGGAAAAGTAGGCAGGCATCTGGGGAGGCCAAAAAGGAGAATGAGAACCCAGCTGGATCTTGCCACAGCCATAGGATAAGTAAGGATAGTGCCCTGGATGTTGGTTATTGCTCATCCTGAACTTTTAACTCCGCTGTCCTGGAAATGACCTCATTCTCCCCAGCCCTTTGTGCCATGAACAAAGAGTCAACCAGGCTGAATAAGAGGTCAGTGACCAGGTTGTCTGTGGTGGTTTGAATAAGAATGCTACCCCTACCCTACCCCAGACTCCTGCATTTGGAAGCTTGGTCCTTAAGAGGGGGGCACTGTTAGGAGGTGTGGCCTTGCTGGAGTAGGTGTGGCTTTGTTGAAGGAAGTGTGTCACTTGGGGATGGGCTTTAGGGTCTCAGAAGCTCAGGCCACTTCCTGCTGCCTGCTGATCTGGATGTAGAACTCTTAGCTCCTCCCGTAGCATGTGTGTCTGCACACTGCCATGCTCCTGCCAAGACAATAATGGACCAAACTGTTAGGATTTATGGATCGCACACCCCGCAGTAGATCTCACACAAGAGGTTTATTGGGGAAGAGGAGAACAAAAGGCCCTCTTGGAGTGGGGACATGAGATATAAATAGAGATAGAGACAGGGAGACAGACAGGGACAGGCAGAGAGACTGGAAGACAGAGAGAACAACCAAGAGTGGGCTGTGCTGTCGGGAGGGACCTTTCAAAGAGCATTGCATAGGGAAAATAAATACACAACTCGTAGTGACAGTGGAAATGTGCTATGCCTACCAACAACAGATGATGGTGAATCTGGTGTCTGCCAGTACTGAGTCCCTGAGGGGCAGGCTGTCAGAGAGCCTGATTCTAATATAAACCCCTGAAACTGTAGGCCAGCCTCAAGTAAGTGTTTTCCTTTGTAAGAGCTACCATGATCACCATGTCTCTTCACAGCATAGAGCACTCACCAGCTTTATTCTCCAGATAGAAAACATTCTATGCATTGTGGGGGGCAGGGGATGGGAGGTGGAAATTATATTTAACTGAATTGTAGTCACCCAGAGGTGCCTGATCATTTTTCATGGATCCATTAATCTTGCCTTTCAAGGAAAAAGCAGTCTTTGCCCACATAGTTAAGGCTCTTGCCATGGGAAGTAATGGAGGGTTCCTGGGTGAGTACCCCCAAGATTGCCAAGAGAAATGTCCTTGGGTGGGAGAAACAAAGGGAAACCAGACAAATGCACAAAAGGGAGGAGGCAATGTGACCACAAGGGCAGAGATAGGAATGATATGCGTAGAAGTCAAGGAAAGCCAACATCCATTGTGAGGGTGACAAAGGACAGTGCCCAGCCAAGACTGGGATGTAATTCAGTGCTAGGACACTTGCCTAGCAAGCTCAAGGCCCTTTATTCAAACTTAGTAGTAAAGGGTGAAGGACACAATGGTAAGAGAAAGAAAGGAAAAACAGAGAGAGAGAAAGGAAGGAGGAAAGAAAGGAAGGAAGAAAAGAAACAAAGAAAGAAAAGTCCTTGCTAACTCCTTTCTTAATTTTTACCAGTGATACTGATTTTAGCCTTCTGGTCTTCAGAGCTATGAGGGGATGCTTGAAAGATTTCTGGGGTTTGTTGCTGACCCTTGTTTGTGTGTTTTTGTTTCTTTTTCTGTTCAGGAGTTACAACCTGGGATCTTGTACAGGCTAGACCTGAGCTGTACCACTGAGTTGCATCCCCCAGCCCATTTCCATTTCTTTAAACCACCTGGCTTGTGATTACACATGTCACAGGAGCCAAAGGAAACTGGCAATCTGGCAGAGACAGATGACAAGAAAAGGTTCCATTGGCCAGGGAAGTCAGGGTCCCTTCTTGGGGTTCTTAGTCTCCTTAATAAAATAACTTAGGAACATTTTATTGGGGCTTAATAGAAACCTCCTCCTCCCTCCCCGGGGCAGGCAAGATGTAAATCTCAGCACCTGCCCAGAAGAGGAGAAGAAGGGGGAAGGAAAAAAAGCCATGTTATTTCAGTTACCATGTGGAGCTCCACACAGCAGCAGGAAGACACATGGGGGAGAGGCGTTGGAGAAAAAGTAAGAAAGACTAAAGTGTCAGAAAGGAAACATGGGGCTGGAGAGATAGCTCAGTGGTTAAGAGCACTGGCTGCTCTTCCAGAGGTCCTGAGTTCAATTCCCAGCAACCACATGGTGGCTCACAACCATCTGTAATGATTTCTGGTGCCCTCTACTTGCCTGCAGGCATACATGCAGGCAGAACACTGTATACATAATAAATAAATAAATCTTTAGAAGGAAGGAAAGAAGAATGGAAGGAAGAAAACATGGTCAGATTCTAGACAGTTTTTGAAAGAAAGAGTCAGAAAAAAGCACAAGTTGCACTTTTCTAAATCAGGGCAGATGGGCAGAGCCAGCCAAACCCCATGGCTTCTCCAATACGGGGCTGCACTAGGCGGTGAGAAGTATAGTATCACATTAAAGGGGAAATTGTTCGGGTTCTCTTTAGCCAAGGGCTGTAACCCACCACAAGTGAGAGGAGCAAGAGACAGTGACTTCTTGGAGTCTTTAAAGGTGTCCATTCAAGGCTGGGACATAACCTGCCTTCCACAGGGGTAGTCCTCGGCCAGAAAACTAACCTGGTTCAACTAGATCGTTAGGTCTCCATCCAGGTCAAGCATTCCAGGCTCTTGGTCCTTTATGTTTTTCTCTAATGTGCCTTTATGGCTA
The DNA here is from genome assembly GCA_004026605.1 of Ondatra zibethicus. Classification (NCBI taxonomy): domain Eukaryota; kingdom Metazoa; phylum Chordata; class Mammalia; order Rodentia; family Cricetidae; genus Ondatra; species Ondatra zibethicus. The sequence goes on from PVIU01017187.1 coordinate 32,144, forward strand.
TTCTAACATCCCTCCCACCCCGCTCTGAAGAGATAACCCAAAAGTATTTAGGAACCAGCTCAGGGCTCAGAGCCTCCCAACGGGAGGTCTCTAACCTCTGGCAAGGATGAGGTTGCCAAAGGGTCCAAGGACATTTCTGGTTTTTAGCCAAACAAAGAAAACAACAAACAAACAAAACTGGTTACTTTTCTTTGGGATCTTTTTTACCCTACACCTCCGATATTGCCTAGCCTATTTCTATCCTCCATTCTTCTCATCAACATCTTTACAACAAGGCAGAGAAGGGAAGGCGGGCCAGGAGCTGGCTAACTATTGAGTGTTAGTCATCCAGCACACAAAGGAGTGAAAGGCAAATAAATTAATCCTGAAAACTATTCATGTTCTGAAAATACACCGGAGATTAGGAGAGGGCAGACTGAGTAAAAGAATGAAAGAAGGAAAGAACACTGTTAATCCGTGTAAACCAGAAACATAATTTCCCGACGCCCACTTCAGGAGGCTCTATAGGAAGCTTAAGTTTCTTAATGCTGAAACAAACAAGAAAAGAAAGGGGGAAATACCAACACTGGCTACCCCCCCCCCCCCGGTTGGATGACTCAGGAAATAAATTTGTTTCCAGATAATTGCTTCCAAACGTAGTGGTGATATCGGCATTAGTCATCCCAAAACTAATCCCATGTGAAGGAGACATAATGAGCAGCTCACCCTCGGCAGCCTGGTGGGAAAAGTCCTAGTGAAACCCACGTAATGGTCTGGGAACGACTCTCCTGTGAAAGAGAAGTCTTCACCGCCGTGCAGAGCGGTGGAACTGAGGCTGGAGCGGCTCCAAACATGCGCTTCCTATTGTGTCTCGTCGCTGCTATGAGATGGAGATGAACATCCGGCAAGGAAAGTCCCAGAAGTGGGACATTACTGGCCCTAAGTCAGAACTGTTTCTTTCAACCCAGCGGGGACTGGTAGGGCTTGTACCATGGGAGCCATGGGACCGGCTGCACTGCCTGGCCTGTCTTTAATCAGGGGCAGATGTTCTCCAGTCCTGGATGCTTCTCCTAAGTGTGCTAGATCAGGGAACAATAGAAGGCAGAAGGATGGAGAATAAAACCCGAAGCCTGCTTATAACCCTGATGTCTAGATAAGAACCAAGAGTGAAGTCGGGCGGTGGTGGTGCATGCCTTTAATCCCAGCACTCGGGAGGCAGAGGCAGGTGGATCTTTGTGAGTTTGAGTCCAGCCTGGTCTACAAGAGCTAGTTCCAGGGCAGGCTCCAAAGCTACAGAGAAACCCTGTCTCGAAAAACCAAAAAAAGAAAAAGAAAAAGAAAAAAAAGAACCAAGAGTGAGAAGAACCAAAGCCAGGAAAATTTCTATACTGACACCACACAGAAGCTTAAATTCCAGTGCTTGAAACCCACAGGCTGAGGCCAGTGTACTGATATATAACTTTAATCCCAGCACTCAGAAGGCAAAGGCAAGCAGATCTCTGTGAGCTCGAGGCCAGCCTGGTCTATAGAGTGAGTTCCCGGACAGTCAGGACTCCATAGCAAAACCCTGTCTCAAAACAAAGACCAAAAGAATTACAGGCCATGTCATGACACAGGCCTATGGTGGCACGGGACTTGTGATGGAAGCATTTGAGAGGCAGAGGCAAGATTACATGTTCCAGGCCAGCCTGGTCTACATAGGAGACTCTGCTTAAAGCAACAAAAAAACAGCAAAAAAACAAAAATAAAACCAAAAAACAAACCCTAATGGATAAGAACTAATATACTTTTTTCCTAGGTTCAAGTTTCTTAGAATTTGAGAAAGATGGTTTTTAGCCACAATTTATTTTGTTGGTCTGACTTGCTGTTTAACCAGTCAATAAAGTCACCTCGGATTCCAGATTGGTGCTGAAAGTGAAGGGGGTGTAAAACTGCCCCGTGACTTTTCTGAGAGGTGTGGATTTGTCCACTTCTTTCAATAAGGACACAGCCTGTAGACCAAAGAAACACAGGCACAAGCCCTGCTTGGTGGACGTAAGTTTATTTGAGTTGCTTGAGGGACCGTGGGTCCCACCCCTCATCAACTGTTCGCAGTTCCAGGACTACCTACTCCCAGCTGGGTGGGGTAGGCTGGACTGGTGGGTAGAATCTCAGGGGAGGGTCTTATGACCATCCTTCTCCTCTGTCAAGAGGAAATGCTAGCACTCTCTTTGCGTACACCAAATGTCTATCTGTTTTGTTGCTAAGGCAACAAGTAATGAGGCCTCCATACGTCACCACAGCTGCTCTGCTCCATGATGGCAAGGGTTATGTCAAGCCTGGAAGAAATAGCTAGTCCATATTGGCACAGTATCTCTGAAGTTAAAGGGGTTTATGCAGTTCGGCTGGGAAAATCTGACCGGAAGAAATACCAGCCGGCAGGGCAGTGAAGGAAGCCTGTGTTTCTGGCTGTTGCTGCTATAGGAGTTTATTCATCCATTTATGCAACTAGTAGTGATTGAATGTCTGCTTGTTGCCCGTGCTTTGGAAACAGGAGTGGGCAGACCTGAAGCAAGTACCTGCCTCCAAGGGCTTACACCCTAGTATAGAGCTTGAGAGAGTGAGGCATGTGTGGGATCTCAGCCAGACATTGGTTAGAGAGCAGAACTGATGGAGGAGTCTGGAGCCTGGGGAAGGTACTTGGGCCAGAGTGAAGAGAGTTCAGAGAAAGATGACATCAACATGGGCTGGGAATGCACGGGGAAGTGGGGCAGACTTGAGTGGTACATTGCACAGTAGGGAGCCATTTCCCTCTGCAAGATTGGGGTCTCTATCTAGCCCATGAGCTGCTCTCCGCCTCCGCCTCTCTCTCATCTACTGTCTTCATTTTCTTTCCCATCATCACTCCCTTTGGTGGACTTCCGCTCTTCTTTTATTGTATTCCCACCCAACAGGCTCCCATAGTGATTGGAAAAACAGCAAGCCAACAGTTTCCTCGGACTAAAAGCTGATAGCGAAGAAAGGGGTTTTTCAAGAAACAACTTTGGACAGAGATTCTCTCAAGCCCGATAAGGCCTGCTAGGTCCCAAGCTTGTCACTGTGTGCCACACAACTGGAATCTAAAGTACAGCCTTGGGAAAGGCTCTTCCTCTGTCAAGGAAGTCCTGCTGTCGCTTACTGTTCACTAGGCTGAGAGCACTGGAGAAGCAAATGCACATGGATCAGCACTCTGTGCTCTTAAGAAGACGTCTCAACAGCCATCCGTTCCCATATTCCAGTTTGTCTCAAAGGGGTTTGCTATCGTTTCATTATAGTGGATGATGGAGTGGGAAATGTGTCCTCATGATCTTCCCTCAAATATACTTGGAAAATACAAGCATTCCTAAAAAAGGTTGGTGATCTTAACTCCCAGAGGAGATGACAATGAAGGTGAAGGCTTTAGTTGCCTAGCAACCAAGTTCTCCAGCTCTCTCAGCAACAAATGCTGAGATCTTTCAGGGGCCCTCAGGCCTGCTGAAGCCCTGTGTGCCGGCTGGGCTCAGTTGGGCCGGGAGTTTGGGTTGTGAGTTAAGTTAGATTTGAGCTGGATGGTGGTGGCGCACGCCTTTAATCCCAGCATTCTGGAGGCAGAGGCAGGTGGATCTGTGAGTTCGAGCCAGCCTGGTCTACAAGAGCTAGCTCCAGGACAGGCTCCAAAGCTACAGAGAAACCCTGTCTCGAAAAAAAAAATAGGTTGTGCTCCTGTTTTCTCACTATTCTCAGACTGGAAGCTTCCGGGAGATAGTTTTCCTCCTGGAAGATCACAGGAATGTAAAATGTGAGCAGAAAACAGGATGGCTCTTCATGGCTTCCCTTGAAACAAGTGTACTGTGAATTCTCCAGCATCCCATGGGCCTAAGCAAGTCATCCGACCCCACCTAATGCCAGCTGAGTAGAGAAATGCATTCCCAGCCCACTCTCGTGAACTGCTAGCTCCCACAGCAGCAAAACACAGAGACCAGTCATCTCATCTACCACAGGTGCCTCTGCCGTAGAGTGCATCCGTCCGGTCTTTGTTATGTGCATTGTACATTGCTAAATGATGATCTAAGAATAAACTCATGCTAGGTGTGCATCACGCCTGTGTTCTCATCCTTGAAGAAGAGGAGGCAAGGGACCAGGAGTTCAAGACCAGCCTTAGCTACACGGTGAGTGAAGGACCTTGTCTCAAAGCAGCAACAATGGTTAGCCACCCCCACCCCCCGCTCTTCTTTAATAGAATCATACCCATTGTGTTTTTCTATCTTTTAGCATGTATTTATTGTGTGAGCATATGTGTGTGTGTGAATGTGCACATATACATGCATGTGGTATGGCATACACTTGGAGAACAGAAGGCAATTTTGGGGAGTCTGTTCTCTGCCATGTGAGTTCTAGGGATTGAACTCAGATCATCAAACTTGACAGCAAGTGCCCTACCCTGCTGAATGTTCTCTGTGGACTCTCCCTGTGAACTTTCCTTCTCCTTCATACTTTGGTGCTCAGCTTCCTCTTCCAGGTTCTCTTTTTCCATTCCCACCTGCCTTCTTCTTTCCCCTCTATTCCTTTGTTGCTAAGGTCCCCTTCTCTGCCCTCCTCTGTTTTCTATCCACCCTCTCCTACTGTGTCCTGTAATGAATAGGAAAAACGAACACAGAAGTGAAGGTTGTTTTTTTTTTTTTTTTTTTTTTTTTTTGGTTTTTCGAGACAGGGTTTCTCTATAGCTTTTGGAGCCTGTCCTGGAACTAGATCTTGTAGACCAGGCTGGCCTTGAACTCACAGAGATCTGCCTGCCTCTGCCTCCCGAGTGCTGGGATTAAAGGCGTGCACCACCACCGTCCGGCTTTTGAAGTGAATCATTTTTAACATTCATTTTCCACTTTTCTTTTTTTTTCTCTTAAGATTTATTTATTTATTATTTATACAGTGTTCTACCTGCATGTATCCCTGCAGACCAGAAGAGGGCATCAGATCTCATTACAGATGGCGGTGAGCCACCATGTGGTTGCTGGGAATTGAATTCAGGACCTTTGGAAGAGCAGGCAATGCTCTTAACTGCGGAGCCATCTCCCCAGCCTGCATTCTCCACTTTTCAATCAGAAACTCAACGTGATAAAGCAACATGATACAAAAGTAAAAACTTCCCAAGTACCTGGTCTATAACGGAGAACTGGAAGCAATACTTTCTTGGTGTCCCATATTGGGCTTAAGAAGATGAAGAGTCCTTGATGGTGTCTGAATTTATACAGGGGTTAACACCATTTGAGTACATACATGAATTAACACTGTTCAAAGTGACAGAACCTAGACTAGACAAAAACTTAAAGGTAGATAAAACGTTGAGAGGCAATGCCGACTCCATAGATCAGATATTCAGCTCCTATAGAAATTAACTGTGGACTCTATCCTAGGAGACAGGGTTACTTAAAACATATGCAAATGTAAAATGGAAATTCATGAATAAAATTACCCTTATAATCACCCATTTTGTGTGTGTGTTCTATCTGCATGTACATCTTTATGCCAGAAGAGGGCATCAGATCCCACTATGGATGATTGTGAGCCACTATGTGGTTGCTGGGAATTGAACTCAGGACCTCTGGAAGAGCAGTCAGTGCTCCTAACCACTGAGCCATCTCTCCGGCCCCCAAGCATAGCTTTTCAAGCCGTGTGACTCATCCATGGATCTTTATTGAAATTCTGATCTGATGGCAAGGAAGGCTGAAGGGTATCCCTGTCTAACAAGCCCCTGCGTGGAACAAGGGACTAGAGAGCACTAGAGAGCCATGGTCATTTCCCCATGCTCACCCCATCCATTAGTAACAGTGCCAGGTTTCCAACCCACCTTCAGTCTGACTCAAATGCCTACATCAGACATTTCATCATCTCTTAGTGGTCCAGACCCAAGATCTTCTGCAGCTCTAAAATTCTGATTCTGGTGGGAGGATAGTGTAAGAACTGTATATAAAATGGTAGTAGTAAAAAGTAATAGGCTCTCCAGGCTCCTGGCTTTTGTCCTGTCTGGAAAGAGTATTGTCCTAGCTTGCTTTCTATTGCTGTGACAAGACACCGTGACCAAAAGCATCATGGGAGAAAAGGGTTTGGTTCACTTCCACACCACAGTCCATCACCAAAGGAAGTCAGGGCAGGAACTCCAGGCAGGAGTGGAAACAGAGAGCATAGAGGGGTGCTGTTTCCTGGCTTGCTCTTTATGGCTTACTCAGCCTGCTTTCTTATAACCCCCAGAATCACCTGCTCAGGGATGGCACACCCCACGGTGGACTGTATCCTCCTACATCACTCAAGAAAATGGCCCACAGGCAATCAGATGGTGGCATCTTCTCAGTTGTGGTTGCTTCTTCCTAGACAATCCTAGGTTGTGCTAAGTTGACAAAAAACTAATCATCACAAATATACACAGCCTCCTTGGAAACTTCCTTAATACTATAATTATAAAACTTCCATATGACACTCATGAGTCCCTGGCCTGGCCTGGAAATGTTTAAACAAATACACAGGAGTCCATCTTCCAAGCCCTGCCCTGGAGCTGGAACAAATAACAAAGACTTCCCACTAAAATAATAGCCATGTATGCAAAGAGAGGGTTAACTTAGTATTAGAGTGCTTATTTAATGTTCACAACAGCTCTAAGTGGAAAGGTTATTACTGTCATTCACACTCTGCCACTAATTACCCGAGGAACCCCAGCTAGAGAAAGAGCCAGCTGTGATGACCACGGTGGGTCACGGTTCTGCAGGCACACTCTCTAGAGAATACCACTTCCCAATAACTGCTTCAACTGCGTGGGGAAGAGACCGGCAGCTGTGCAGTAGAGGGTTCTGATCCAGTCTACACAGCACCTTCTGTGCCTACAGACATGGGGTCATGTAGCTAGTGTTCATCTCTCTTTCCTAATCGTCCACTGGGAAAAGGACCAAATACTATTTACTATTTTCCAAATAGTAAAATAATAAATAGATAGATAGAATGATAGATAAACAAGATAGCCAATGATAACTATGAATTAATACTTACATGACTAAAAAAAAATCTCCATTCCTCCACCCTCATTCAAGTCTTCCGTTTGTTCATGACTTCCAGTAGCCTGCACCTTACTTTAGGGGGAAATTTACAGCCCCAACAGATTTAGGCAACACAACACGCTTCATGAGGTTGAGAATATCATCAAAGGCATGGACCATGATGGTGCTCACAGCAACAACTGTGATTCGGTGGCATGCTCTGTGCTTGAGATAGTGTCCCCATTAATCTTCCTGAAAACCCTCTGAGGGACACTACCATCAGTTCCGCTGTCTGTGTGACAAGGTGCTCAGAGCTAGAAAGTTGCTTGGTAAAGGGCCAGGTGACAGGTAAGTGAGAAAACCTGGACTTGAGCCTGGCAGCCATTCCAGCCCTCACATAACCCTATGGAGTTCTTGTCTGCCTCTCTCAGAACCCAGCACCCCAGGATGGGCCTGATCACGTGAGGGAAGATGTGCGTCTCTTGAAGTTGTAAAGAGAAGACTAATAAAGAAGATGGTGTTTGGTGAACTTTGAGCTGTGAATCAGCCCTAACTCTTCTCTGTCAATCTCTGGGAACAGTATCAGAACACTGCGAGTTGACAATAAATGCTTATTGAACTGAAATATTTTGCTTATGTGTGTGCTTGTGTGTGGAAGATAGTATATGTGTGTTGTATGTATGTGTGGTATGTGTATGATGTATGTGTGTTGTATGTGTGTACTGTGTATGATGTGTGTGCGTTATGTGTGTGTGGTATGTGTATGAGGTATGTGGGTTGTATGTGTGTACTGTGTGTGTGTGGTATGAGTATGATGTGTGTATGTGTGTGTTGTGTGTAAATTAAGGGTTTTAAGGGTAGTTCTGCCATTCTTTAGCAGGGTTTCTTTGGGTAAGTCTTAATGGCTGGAAGGTATGACATGAGCAAAGCTTTGCCAAGATCAAGCTTCAGTGAGCCTTGAGGAGATTGTGAAAAAGGCAGCCCGTCAACAGGGAGAGTCTTGTCAGTCTCCCTCAAATGTGCCTGCGATATTCAGGGCATTGTCAGAAGATGAGGATGGAGAGACGAGCAGGACACACCTGCTTTCAAGCACTTCATAGTCCTAACGGGAGATGAGTGAGGTGCGAGGGGACACGAGGGTGCCACACAGGTCCATCAGTGACCTAAGAAGGGTGTAGAGCTGGGAACACTGGCAAAGGTCTGTGGTGCCCAGCATTCAAGGAGATTAGGCAGGAGGATTGAGAGCTCACGGCAGAACCAGAGCAGGGGTGGCTGGACAGGGCGGGCGGGGTGGGCCGGGGTGAGGGCGGGTATTAAAGAGCACTTACTGCTCTTCCAGAAGAGCCTGGTTTATTTCCAGTACACACATCGGGTAGCTCACCACCATCTACATCTGTCATTCTAGTTCTAGGGAATCCGATGTCTCTGTAGGAACCTGCACACATGGGGTGCACATGAATTCATCCAGGTACACACACATGCACATAAGTAAAAATAATAAGTAAATAAAAAAGAAGGAAGGAAGAAACCAGTCAGGAGGCAAGTGTGCTGGCATGGGTAAAAGAGGATAGTGGTCTGGGCCACGGAGGGTGTTAGGAACCGCCCCCCTCCTGTCTACCTTCAGTGACTCAGCACCAACAGCTCACATGATCACCAGCTGTCAAATGTGACATGTGTACCCTTTAAAAGGTCCCTGACATTACGGCCTTATCTCTCCTTCTTCTCTCTCTCCCTCTCTCCCCCTTCTCTTTCTCTCTCTTCCTCCTCTCCCTCTCTCTTGTCCCTTTCACCCTTCACCCCCAAATCTCTTGCACGAGAGAGCAAGGAGAAATTGCTAGAAGGCACTTCTTTCAGGGTCATTGCCTGAGAGAAAGTCAAAAGTGAAAGACAATTTGGGTTCCTTGGGTTTTAGCCAAATCTACCTGGGAAAACAGGGAGAACTTCTCACCTCTCCTTCAGGGGAAAGGCCAGAGCTGAGAATAATAGTTATTGAAGTAAGAGAAAGTAGCTCAAGTTATGGATTGAGAATTGGCCCCTATGGCAATCAGAGAAGAGGACTGTTCCTCAAGGCATCTCAGCGGACTGTGAAAGAACCTCTGAAAGCTGCTGAGAAGGAACCCAGCTCAGGATTGGAAGTTGATGGGGACCTCGATGCAGCCTGTTTAGATGGAGTAGTGGACACAGAGGACGAGTGTGCTTATCAGGACTCAAAGAGATCAACTGGGAAAATGACGATCCAGCAAGGGCAGACAGCCCTGTGTACAGCACAGAAATGGAACTGGAGGAGTGTGGTGGCTGATAGCCAGGACACCAGCACTTTGGAAGCTGAGGTAGGAGGGCTCTAGAGTGGAGAGGGGTGAAGAGGGAAGGCATTCTGTAGGCGTAAGCATTGGAGTCGAGCCTGTTGAGGTAGCAGGGATGAGGGAAGCTTGTGGGAATGCGTCCTTCAGAGGCCATGGGACCTCTGGGCCCTGCTGGGTTAGACACAACCACTGGACAAGAGAGGACAGGTGTGAGTGTTGCTCGAACAAGTGGGCATTCCCTTCTGGTTGCTTTGTGTCCTGCTCCAGTTGAATGTGGTCAGGGTGCTTTCCTTTCTATTTAAATGCACTCTGTTGCTTTTCCTCTTCTTTCTTTTCTTTTTTTTCCTTTTAACATCTGTAAAATTGGAGGAAATCTTAAAAATCAGCGGAGTGCTAGTTGTTGGCATTCTTTCCCTGTGCTCAGTACCATGGAGAAGATGTCACATCTAGGATTGCTTCCATCGGTGAATGATAGGACAGCACAACTGTTCTCCACTGTAGAGAAAAAATAAATGGGGCCTGGACACTCCGCTCACCTTGATGGGCGGGAAGAGGGATGTCAACATTTCTGCCCAGGACCAGAGAGAGCACCTTGAAAGAGATACAGCCCAGCCTCTGCTGGACCAACTGCAGGAGAGGGCAGAGGGAGGCTGACCAAGTAACACAAGCTGCCTACAAGCTGCTCCTTAAAATGATGGTTCTTCCTCCCTCCCGGGCATGCATGACACCAGATCAAGGCCACAGGTCACACATCCATGAGGGGGCAATGAGCCTGCCTTAGAGACTAGCACTTCCTCCCCAGTCAGATGTGGACCCCACATCCTGTGTGGTAAGAAACCAGAAGGCCTGCGGGCAGGCCTGTGTCACGACATGGCTCCAGGTTCCTTTTCCAGGCTGTCGTCTTCTTCTTCTTCTTCTTCTTCTTCTTCTTCTTCTTCTTCTTCTTCTTCTTCTTCTTCTTCTTCTTCTTCTTCTTCTTCTTCTTCTTCTTCTTCTCCTCCTCCTTCTCCTCCTCCTCCTCCTCCTCCTCCTCCTTGGGTTGGTAGAGATGGGGCCCCCATCTTCTGTTTCTGATGTCTGAGTATAAGAAGGACCTGGGTGGTTCCTTTTGTCTGTTTAGTCCTATAAAAAACAGTTGAGGGTTGGAGGTGTAGCTCAGTGGATAGACTGTTTCCACACCATACAGGAAGCTCCACACTCAGTCCCCAGCATCGCATAAATCAGATGTGGTGGGGACACCTGGAATCCCAGCACCCAGGATGTAGAGGCAGAAAGATTAGAAATCAAAGTCCACTGGGCGGTGGTGGCACATACCTCTAATTCCAGTACTCAGGAGGTAGAGAGGCAGGAGGATCTCATTGAGTTTGAGGCTAGCTTGGTCTACAGCACGAGTTCCCACACAGGCTCCAAAACTACATAGAGAAACCCTGTCTCAAAAAAAAAAAAATCAACAACAGCAACAAAACACAAACAAACAAAAAAGAAGTTAAAAGCCATCCTCAGCTATGTTAGCAAGTCAGAGGCCAGCTTGGGCTAAATAAAACCCTATCTCAAAAACAAAACAAGCCAGGCGGTGGTGGCACACGCCTTTAATCCCAGCACTTGGGAGGCAGAGGGAGGTGGATCTCTGTGAGTTCAAGACCAGCCTGGTCCACAGAGCTAGTTCCAGGACAGACTCCAAAGTCACAGAGAAACCCTGTCTCGAAAAAAACCAAAAAAAGAAAAAAAAAAAAAAAAAAAAAAAAAAAAAAAAAAAAAAGAAAAAACAAAAAACAAACCAAACCAAAACAAAACAAAAGTACTACTGGTACACTATATATAAATGCAGATAAATGCAGACAGAGACTTGTTCTGGGGTTTGTATGGGTTCACAAACATGTATTAATAAAATAATACTAGTTTTTAAAATTTCACTTCAATGATTTTTGACAGGGGGTTGGTTGCTTTTTTTTGTTTTTTGTTTTATGTTTTTTTTTTTTTTTTTAACCATGTAATCACCCTGGATGTCCTGGAACTGTCTTTGTAGACCAGGTTGGCCTCAAACTCAGAGATCTGCCTGACTCTGCCTGCCAAGTGCTGGGGTTAAAAGTGTGT
>PVIU01017188.1:0-42674 GCA_004026605.1 Ondatra zibethicus
ATATAGGGAGATATGACGCAACTCGCGCCTTGATTGGCTGCCAAGTCCCGCTGGCACCAGAATTCTCGGGATTGGCTAGGGACACTTCAGGTTATTTGCGCATGCGGGAAGCGCCTGGACGCTTAGTCCTGAAGCATTGCCATATATGGAATTTGTTTACCTCCAAACTGCAAGGATGCAAGCGTATGGCTCCCTGCACACTTCCAATTAATCAAAACTCCCTCAAAGATGTGCCACTCCAGTTTTGGATTTTAGTTAATTTCAGATGTAGTCAAGTTGACAACCAAGAATAACCATCATAATACCCATTTGTTTTTGGAGCACAATTTATAAGAGCCAGGATGTGAATTAGTTTAGGAGCCCATCAACGGACAGAAGAGAGAGTGTGAATACACATATATACTCCTACCTACATACAGTAGATACTACATACATAGAGTAGATTACTATTATACTATAATATAATGTAACTTATTGTATATATTATATTGTATATCATTATAAATATATATTATTCAGCCATAAAGAAGACTCGAGTCATGTTTATAGGAAAATAGACGGAACTGTGATATTAAGCTAAATAAGCTAGACTGTCTTAGTCACTGTTCAGTTAATGTAAAGAGACACCATGACCAAGACAATTCTTATAAAGAGAAAAGAGAGTTCAATTGGGGCTTACAGCTTGAGAGGGTTAACCCATTATCATTATGGCAAGGTGCATGGTGGCACACAAGTAGACATGGTGTTGGAGAAGTTCTGTATCATGATCATCAGGCAGTAGGAAGGAAAAGAGAGACACTGACTTGGCATGTGCTTTTGAAACCTCATAGCCCACCCCAGTGACACACTTCCTCCAACAAGACCACACTACCTAGTCCTTTCAGTTTCCACTTCCTGGTTACTACGCATTCAAATATTTGAGCCCCAGGGAGCCATAATTATTCAAACTACTGCATTTCACTCCCTGCTTCCCCCATAGGCTTCTAGCCATATCACAATGCAAAAATGCATTTAGTCCAACTTCAAAAATCCCCATGGTCTTTTAGTTTCAATGCTGTTTAAAAGTTCAGATTCTATTCTGAGACTCCAAGCTATCTCTTAACTCTAACTCTGTAAAACCAAAATTAAAAAAAAAAAACAGATTACATACTTCCAACATTCAGTGGCACATACTATACATAAACATTCCAAAAGGGAAGAAAGGTAGCATAGTGAAGAAATACCCAAAACAGGACCAAAAACCAGCTGGGCAAACTCCAATTTCTGTGTCTCCATGTCTGATGTCAGTGATCTCTTAAGATCTCCAACTCCTTTCAACTTTGTTGACTGCAACATACTTCTTTCTTTTGGGCTGCTTCCACACCCTGTTAGCAACTGTTATTGACAGGTATCCCACAACTTTGGCATTTCAGTTCAAAAGTATGTAAAAATGGAGGAAATAGTTAGAACTTGACATAAAGAATAAAAGTAGATTAGATCCTGGGTTTAAACTTAGAACATTGGTAATGTAAATATAATTGGCTAAACTCAGAAAACATGGTACAGTTTGAAATATAGGTAAGTTGTAAAAAAGTAACTGAAATGGGACAGATATGGAAGAAGTAATAAAATGTATTAAAACCTTGTAGTATTAATTACTATTATGTTCTGATGCCCAAACTGCCAGAACAAAAATGGGGTTTCTATTTGCCAGAACTATATATTATATATGATGTTATATATGATTACAAACCCTTGAAAATATAACACAAAATTTCTCAGTTGTCAAAGAAACAGAAGCCCAGAATCTAAGGGAAGATTTTATATACTTTCCTCAACAATTGATAACAAACTGACATAAAAAAAAAAAACCAGAATGTCTAATAGTTATAAGTGACAGTGTTAATGCTGCGGACAAATTTAGAACACTGCATTTAATGCTTTGTGATACATATTCCTTTCAATTATTTTGAAAATATTTATATAAAAACAAGTGCTAGCAAAAATTCAGAGAATTGGAATCAGATTGAGCATTTCCTTTTCAAATGTAGTGACGTTATTAGCCAGCTTTAAAGAGAGAGAACTATTCTTATGTGGTTGGAAACTGATAGATTTCTTAATGTCCCATAGATCTAAACAGGTATAATTCCAAAGTTAGTAAATATTTTGACTAATACAATTTATACATATAAAGTTGTAGGATACAACTCCGAAGTAGTACTTAGAAATTTATAGCTTTAAGTGCCTGTGTTGCAAATGAAGAAATGCTGAATGTTAGTGTGCTAATCAAATTGGAACAAAACAACCTCAAGATAGAGGACAGAAAGAAATCAAAGCAGAGCAGAAATTAATGAATAATAAAGTGAACATAATAAAGTCTAGAGAGGTGGCTCTGCAGTTAAGAGCATTGACTGTTGTTGTAGAGGACATGTTCAATTTCCAGCATCCTCATGCTAGCTCATATCCGTCTGTAACTCCAGTTTCAGGGGATCCAACACGGTTTTCTGGCCTCCACATGCACCAGGTACTCACGTAGTTTAGAGACATTCATTCATTAACGCCCCAGCAATACTTAAGCATACGTGGGCAGCCTGTGTATGGTGATTCTCCAGTTCCTGTCCTGGGCAGTCCTAGATGCTTGTGTTATTGTCATCCTAAGGGACGACAGTCTTCCTTTATGCTGTGTTTTTGTGCCTTCCTTTTCACCTTATCCTATGCACTCCTCCAAGCAGTGCTATCTTCGGGTATCTGCCATCATTCATTCTCATAACATGGCCAAAGTATCTTACGCGCTGTTGCCATATCCTGTAGTTTACTTCCTTCTGTAGATAGAGATGTTTCTAAATGTCATCGTTGTGCAGTCTATCTCTTTGTGTGACACCAAGAATCCTCCTGAGACACGCCATCTCAAACACATTCAGCTGCTGTTCTGAGGAGCATTTCATTGTCCAAGTTTCAGAATTGTAAAGAAGGGAGCTCAAGACAAGTGTCTCATACACTTGTAATTTTGTTGTTGTCATTATGTCTCTTGCTGACCAAACCTTTCCTAGTGCCTGGAATGCAGCCCTCACTATCCCTATCCGCCTCTTGATGTCTGAAATAATTCACTCCTTTGAACTGAGGTTTGATGGACAAAGTTGACTGCTTGAGGTTCTGATTCCTTATTACAATGTTAAAAGTTGACTTTTTGTAGCTGGACGGTGGTGGCACACGCCTTTTATCCCAGCTCTCGGGAGGTAGAGGCAGTTGGATCTCTGTGAGTTTGAGGCCAGCCTGGTCTACAAGAGCCAGTTCCAAGACAGGCTCTAAAACTACAGAGAAACCCTGTCTCGAAAAACCAAAACAAACAAACAAAAAAGTTGACTACTTGAGTTTCTGATTCTTTTTTTTTTTTTTTTAACTTTTTTTTTTTTAATTTTTTTTTCCATACATTGTTTTGTTTTTCTGATTCTTTATTACAATATTAAAATTTTTGTAAGTATATAGACATACATGCAGGTAAAGCATAAAACAAATAAAAAGAAAATGAGCATAATAATATAAATAAATATAAAAATTGAGAAGCATCTACTAAACTTTATTGAAAACAGAATAAAAAGCAGCAGTGTTGATTCTGTGACAGGAAGTAAAGACATAGTGAAAACTATGCAAATATCTGTTGTTTGATACTGGAGAAGAGAGGAATATTCCTGTACTCAGAGCAGTGTCAAAACTGAATATGATCTGTTCAGTCTATTTAGTGTTACACTCATATATTTTTAGAGTTGATCATTGGTATTGGATGACCAGTTAGGGGATCATGCCTGGAAAAGACTATTTTTCCTGCTTTCAGAATTCCTTAGTTGCTTGTTTTGCCGTGTGGTTCCATGAGATTTCTCTCTTCCATGTTGTTCTTGTTCAAGTCATGTCTAAGGCAGCCGTATTAGTGAGAGATTGTGCTTGAAATTTCCCTGTCGTTTCTCTGAGATTTTACAAAAGGCATCCTGGTCCTCTGGCTCTGACAATCTTTCCTCCCCTCTTGCTTCTTGTTAAAGGGAAAACAGTTATAAGCCAATTTCATTGGTGAAATTTCAAAGGCAATACCAGAGTCTGAAACCTGACCAGCATGTAAAAATGTCATCTGATATTCAATATCCCTAGGAATGATACTCAGTATCCCTAGGATTTAACATTCAGAATCATTCAGGGATGTTTGCTGTAGTTAGAGGTTTTTTAAAATCATTAGTTCAGCAACCAAAATAAATCTGATAAAATTAAGTAACATTCATGATAGGAAATCAATGCCTGCCAAGCTAGAAATACAAAGAAATTTCTTTGAGCCAGTTCATTGTTGCTTTTACATATATACATTTATCCAGGGATGACCAATAAGGATTGGATAGTCTATGTGGAGGGCCTGTCCCTGGGGGCATCAGATTCTCATCCCTCAGCAAGTATTGACCATCTGTGGTTCTTCTTGTCACCTGGATTTGTCATTATGCTGAGTTTTTTCATGTAACCGTATATTGTTAAGAGCTTATGGGCACAGCTCCCTTATCATATATAGAAGACACTATCTAACATCAGTGGTCTTGGTCTTCTCGCTTTTAAAATCTTTCTGCCTCCCCTCCCACATTTTTCCTGAATCATAGATGTTATTGTTGCACTGGTGATCCATTAATTGGATTTGGGTACCCTACAATCAGTTATTATCTTTAGTTTGACCAATTGTGGATCTTGTAATAGTCTCTTTCTCTTGCAAAAAGAAGCTTCTTTGGTGAAGGGTAAAAGATGCCATGGTTATTTGTAGGTATAAAGACAAGTATTTATAATACAGTTAGAAATTATATTGGCTTAGGAAACTATCAGTAGAGAGTTCTACCCCATCTGTGACCCCTTCATCAATTGGAAGTTGGCAAGATTTACAGTACCAGGCATGAATCACTTCCTGTTAAGTTGGCTTAAGTCCAATTAGATACCTGTTGTCCAAGGATGTAAGTGCCACTATTGCACCACTGGATAGCTTACTGATCCAGTCAGTGTTGAGATTTATAGGCCTTACATCTGGGTGGAAGTACCAACTGTTCTCTCCCTTGGCAATTTGTATACCACCTTCTGATATTCAAGAGTTTATTCTTAGGGAGACGGTATTCAGATCAGTTCCAGCTTAATTTCTAGAAAATTCTTTGTCTGAAGTATGTGGTGTCTTCAGCTCTAGTGCTTTACAATCAAGTTCTGGGAGGCAACTACAAGCCTTGGAAGTCTGTTGGACTCCCCCAATCAATAATTCAAAAAGGGATTCCCCTGCCTGGAACCAAGGTTTTTGTTAGTCTATGGCTCTTGCAGGAGCAATATCACCCTGAGTGGCATAACTTAACTTTATTTAAATTATTTCCATATTTTATTAGTAAACATAAAATCATGTTTCCTTGTGTCTTTTTCAGTCATCTTTGATGTTCTTTATCTTTCCTTCTCAGTCTTTGGTGTTCTTTATCCCTCCTCTGTCCATTGTTTCCCTTTCCATCCCCCTTTCCCACATAAAGTCCCCCCCTCCCTATTTTTTCCATTTCCTTTTTTATAGCACCTGTTCCCTACTATGGCCCTTTTTGTAACTCTCCCCACCTCCAGCCCCTTGTACCTGGTCCCATTTTTACTTTACTGGTTTCAGCAGTATGGTTTCTCCAGACTATATACTCACATCTAAATATTTAAGCTAGGATTCAAAATAAGAGAGAACATACAACGTTTGTCTTTCTGGGTCTGAGTCACCTCACTTAGTATAATGTGTTCTAGCTTCATCATCAAGTTACCTGCAAAATTCATGATTGAACTTTTCTTTACAGTTGACTAATGTTCTGTTGTCAGCATAGGACATGTAGGCTGTTTCCATTTCTTTGCTGTTGTGAGTGGAGCAGCAATGAACATGGCTAAGTATCTGTGGAGTATGATGTCAAGTCCTTTAGGCATATGCCACATAGTGTTATAGGTGAGTCATATGGTAGATCTGCTTTTCCTGCTTTGAAAATTTTCCACACTAATTTCCATAGTGGTTACATAATTTTGCGATCCAACCAACAGTGAATGACTGTTACCCTTTCCCTGTATTCTCATCTGCTTTCTTGTCTAAAATATTAGATTATGCTTGACAGTACTTTAGCTTGGGTTAATATATACATTTGGAAATTCTAATTACTTTACAATCTTAATTTGACCGTCACTATATAGTTAGTATACTAGCTAGTAATTTTTTAAACTGGGTGAAAATAGCATTTTACTATGGTAAATTTGCTGATTGACATAGAATTACAGTTTTTGATCTTTAAAAAGTAAAACTTTTCCAGGAGCTAATAAACTTTTCTCTCTTTGAAAACACAGGTTTTGAGAGTATTTTAGAAGGGCTTTATGGACCACGGCTACGAAGAGACCTCAGTTTATTTGAAGGTAATTCACTTTTTAAAAAAATTTAAAGTTACAACCTCCTACCCTGTTTTACAAAGTTGTTCTATCAAAACTATATATTAAACGTAACTTTATGATCACTTTTAATTTGACAATTTTTAAAATAAAGTAATACAAATACTCGCATATTTTATTACATGTATGTGTTATAATTTTTTGAAAAGCACTATGGCTTCAAATAGAAAATGAAATTTGTCTTCATCTTAGTAATATTCATTTTTATGTGTCAATTCTTTTATAAGTTGCATATCCTGACCTATTCTTAAATCGGATTTAAATTAAAAATTATACAAATGTCTAATCAGATTAATCAAATTAAGATACTTAAATTGAATTAAATAAATGTTTTGTGAAACAAATGTCTGCTAAAAAGCTGTTACTCCAATTTTTATTTCAACTTTTTAAGTTTCATGCAAATTTGTATTATATGTTCAGCACGCTCCCTACCCCCATGCCACCTACCCTCCATCTTCATTCCCCTCTTACTCCTGTTAGTCCTTTGTTCCCTAGATGGTATTTTTTATTGATTTTATTGAGCTATACATTTTTCTCTGCTCCCCTCCCACCTTCTACCCTCTCCCATGGTCCCCATGATCCCAATTTACTCAGGAGATTTTGTCTTTTTCTACTTCCCATGTACGGGGTTAGATCTATGTATGTCACTCTTAGAATCTTCATTGTTGTCTAGGTTCTCTGGGATTGTGAATTGTAGGCTGGTTTTTATTTTTTATTTTTTGACTTATGTCTAAAAGCCACTTATGAGTGGGTACATATGATATTTATCTGTCTGGGTCTGGGTTAACTCAGTGTGATGTTTTCTAGATCCATCCATTTGCTCGCAAATTTCAAGATGTCATTATTTTTTCTGCTGTGTAGTACTCCATTGTGTAAATGTACCACTGTTGACAGAGGTTTTTGTCCCACCCAGTCCCACAGTCATTCAGTCCCAAAGAAACACATAGAGGTCTACATTAATTATAAACTAGTTGGCCTATTAGCTCAGGCTTCTTATTAACTCTTATAACTTACATTAACCCATATTTCTTGTACGTGTTAGCCACGTGGGGTAGTAAGAGGGAGAGGGCTGCGTTCCCGGTGCCCGGTTAGCGTATGCCCGAAATAATTACACAGAAACTGTATTCATTGAAATACTGCCTGGCCCATTAGCTCTAGCCTCTTACTGGCTAACTCTCACATATTCATTTAACCCATTTCTAATAATCTGTGTGTCACCCGAGTTGTGGCTTACCGGGAAAGATTCAGCATGTCTGACCTGGGAGCTTCATGGCGGGCAGCTCTCTCTGACTCTGTCCCCTTCCCAGCATTCTGTTCTCTTTTCCCCATCTATCTAAGTCCTGCCCTATCAAAAGGCCAAGGCAGTTTCTTTATTAACCAATGAAAGCAACCCAAATACAGAAGGACCCTCCTACAGCAATGTGGCTTGGTACCTTTTATCCGTGAGGCATTCTCATCTTGTTTCCTCTGTATCTGGGTGACGACTGCAGACTGCCTTTCCTCCTCCCAGAATTCTCCTGTTCTGGTCACCCTACCTATACTTCCTGCCTGGCTACTGACCAATCAGCATTTTATTAAAATATAAGAACAAATCTTTACAGGGTACAAGACTACTGTACCATTGTCCCACAGCATACCACATTTTCCTTATCCATTTTTTGGTCTAGTAGCATTTAGGTTGTGTCCAGGTTCTGTAGACAGACAGTTTTACTTAATACATTATTTTATCTATAAATTCTAGAAACCACAAGTGAGAGAAAACATGCTATTTTGTCCTTCAGAGACTGGCTAAATTTACTCAAGATGATTAACTCATCCATTTTTTTTTTCCTGCAAATGACCTAATTTTGTTCTTTATGGCAGAAAAAATCTTAATGTGTATATGTACCACATTTTATTCTTCCTCTGTTATTGAACACCTAGGTTAGTTCTATGACTCCAGCTATTGTGCATAGTGCTACAGTAACTATTGATCTACAAATATATCTATGATATGTTGATATTTTTTGATCTTGGTAAATTTTTTTTTCTGCTAAATATCTGAGAATGATTCTAACTAAGTCATAAGATAGAGTGAATTTTATTTTGAGAAACAGCCATATTGACTTTCATAATGTTTGGGTTAGTTTGCATCCACTAGCAGTGTCTAAGTACTGATTTTTTGCTTGTTTGTTTGTGTCTTAATTATGGTTTCTGTTGCTGTAATGAAACATCATAACCAAAAAGCAAGTTGGGGAGAAAGGGTTTATTTAGCTTATGCTTCAGCATTGTTGTTCATCAGTGAAGGAAGCGAGGACAAGAACTCAAACAGGGCAGGATCCCAGAAGCAGGAGCTGACGCAGAGGCCATTGGAGGGGTGCTGCTTACTGGCTTGTTCCTCGTGCTCAGCCTGCTTTCTTAAGAGAACTCAGGACCAGCAGTCCAGGGGCTGGTACCACACTCCCAAGGTCTGGGCCCTCCCCCACTGATGACTAATTGAGAAAATGCCTTACAGCTGGATCTCATCAACTGAGACTTCTTCCTCAGTTGACTCTAGATGAGTCTAGTTTGTATCAAGTTGGCACAGATCAAGCCAGTACAGTTTGTTTGTTGTTGTTTGAAATTTATTTTTATTATTTTTAATTAGATATAGGTGTATGTGTCTACATGTAAGTATGTCCAAGTGTGTGCATATGTCCTCAAAGGCCAGAGGCTTCGAAGAACTGGTTACAGGTGGTTGTGAGCCTCCTGACATACATGATAGGAGCCAAACTCAGGGCCTCGTGAAGAGCAGCGAGTGTTCTTCACTGTGGAGACCTCTTTTCAGCCTGTTACTTGCTAATGACTGCCATTTTGACGAGTATAAGATGGAATCTCACTGAAGTTTTTGACTTTTATTTCTACTGATGGCTAGTGAGGTTGAGCATTTTAAAAAACTTTTTGTTGGCTGTTTGTATTTTATCTTTTGAGATGTCTAATTAGCTTTTCTATTAATTAGGTAGTTTGACTTATTGTTGGTTAGTTTTTTTGAGTTATTTGTTCTAAATATTAATGCTCTGTTGGATGGGTGACCTGCAAAGGCCTCCTCCCATTCTGCAGGCTCTCTTTTTACACAATTGTTTCTTTTAATTTGATGATGTCCCATTTATTATTGTTGAGTAACTGGATGATGTTCCATTTTTCATTCCTGAGTGACTGGGGTCCTGTTTCATACTTTGGTCAGGTTTATTCCAGGATTGTAAATGAACTGTTTAGGTCTATCTATCCACCCTGCTTATCAAATCCTGAAGCAACAACAGGAAGTGACTCTGGACACAGCCATTCAACCATAGATATTTTCTGATCAATCCAGGCTGACTAGAGTGCTTCCTGGCTAGACAGGACCTTGATAGCAGTGTGTTCTTCAACCAGTCGAGGTATTTCTTGGCTAATCAGGGGTTTGGGATTATTTTTGGCTAATTGGGTATCACAGGGTCTCCTTGTCTAGTCAAAATCTAAGAATAGTTAATCTGGGAATGGGGATCTTTCTGAGTAAATTTGAGGCTAAGAATATGTCATTTCTGAAAACGTATTGGTTTAGTATCTAAGGAATGGACCCCAAATTACTGCCACCTTAGTTGGGGCAATGGAGTCCTGTCTCAGGGTGCTGGAGACTTGATGTTGTCCAGTGTCAGAAAGGTTGTGTAGAGTAGGTGCTATCAGGACAAGTCAGAGAATTTGTGAGGTTACAAAAGCAGTGAAGGGGTCCACGAGGCGGAAGATAGGTGTCAAGCCTTGTCTAGGGAGAAGGTGATGTCATCGAGGTGGGCCTAGGACAAGAAGACTCTCCTCTCAGTGATAAAGTGGGGCTGGTTGTCCTTGCAGCTATGCTAGATATAGTCGAGGCAATCATCCTGTCCCTTATGCCCACAATAGTGGTGCAACATGTGCTGCAGGGGGGATTGCGAACTTCAGTGGCCAAGAGGGACCATGCCATAGTCACATAGTTCTGCTGCAGTCAAAATGGTAAATGAGCTTATGCTCAACCATGAATGGGACATTTTCCTGTCCTTGTCCATTCCACTCTAGAGGAGGTCTTCAAATGCTGCATGCAGTCAGCAGCAATAACATAGGCCTCTCTCATAATGGAGAACACAAGGCCTGCCCACTGGACAAATTGTGTACAAGGCTGCCCTGAAGCTTCTACATCTTGTTAAGGATGGGGAAACAAAAGCTGAACATAGTTTCAGGGTTCTTACTGACAAATTCCTGGGACCTCCTCAGTCTATTGCATTGGAATGGGTTACTTTATGGAATGTGTTTTTGTTGACTACGTTAACCAAGTGGCCAGTGATGAGTGCATCAGTCATGGGGATGATACATTCAGCCTATTCAAACCAGGATATTGTTTAATGCCCAACAGGTGGCTGAAACTTGAATGCTAGTATAATGTAACCATACACTGTACCAAAAGGATGGCATCATCCTGTTGAGGGTGTTAGAGCTGTAACCATTGAGGTGTTCTACTTCTTGAGGTTGATGGGCTGATGCATGTAGACTAGCAAGGAGTTGTAATGGAAGAGTCCATTGACAATATTGGAGCTATACAGATGGGGAAAAGAGGATTAAAACACTGCTTATTGCTGCTTTTGTTGCTACCCATCTTTCTGTGGTGCCTGTTAGGATGTAAGGCCCAGAATCCTGCAGGTTTCACAGAAGTCACACTTCTAGCAGCTGCAAGACACACAGTGACCAAAGCTGTGGGGTTTCAGTCCCATCAAGAGAGAGTCTTCAGCTGACCCCACACCATCTACTAGACCTGTCAGGGTATATCACCATGTACTTGGGGAAAGTCATACTGCAATTATAGATAAATATGCATCTCTTGGATGAAGTAAGCTTGATCATGGTTAATGATTATGTGTTCTGGATTTGATTTTATAAATACTATATCGAGTAATTTTGTATCAGTTCATCAGCAAGATTTGTCTGTAATTTTCTTTTTTGTTGTTTTTATCTGGTTTTGAAATTGGTATTACTGACTTCATAAAAAGAGCTTGATAGTGTTTTTTTCCTTTTCTATCATGTGGAATAGTTTGTAAACCATTTGGTGGTAGTTCTTTAAAGTTACTGTAGAATTTTGCAATCTGTGGATCTAGACTTTTTAGAAAGGGAATTTGTTTTTAATTATTATTACTGTTTCAATACCTTTGCTTACTATAGGTCTGTTTAAATTATTTATCTTGATTTAATTTTGATAGGTTATATGTATCTAGAAATGTATTTGTTTCTTTTATATTTTCCAGTTTAGCGAAATAAATTTTAAGGTATTCCCTAGTTATTTTCTCAGTTTTATTGATACTAGTTCAGGCTATTTTCCTTTTATCTTAAATTGTTTATTTAAGTCTTTTTCTTTCAAATAGTTTGCCCTAAGTGTCTTATGGTTTCTATTGCTGTGAAGTGACACCATGACCAGAGCAACTCTTATAAAGAAAAACATTTAACTGGAGCTAGCTTACAGTTTCAGAGGCTTAGTCCAATGTTGTCATGGCAGAACATGGCAGTACACAGGCAGACATAATGCTGGAGAAGGAGCTGCAAGTTCTACATCTGGATCAGCAAGCAGCAGTCAAAGTGACACTAGGCCTTGCTTAAGCCTCTGGAACCTCAAAGCCCACCCCCAGTGACACACTTTCTCCAATAAAACCACACCTGCCACAACAAGGCCACACCTCCAATAATTAGTCTATGAGGGCCATTTCATTCAGCCCACCACACTAAGGGTTAGTCAGTCATATTTATTGGGGTAGAGAGATTGCAGAACAAATCTGTCCTGCAAAATTAACATTGGGTGTTAAATAAAGTAAGGGACCGTAGAGAACAGAGGACTAGATGGGGTACATATTGTAAATGTATTTTGGCTTGTTTTGTCCAGTGTTGAGCCCCTAAGCATTCCATCCTGGGTTCCCAGGTGCTTGCCATATTCCTGGGCCTTCTTTGTCTCTGATGCTGGTTATACCTACCAAGGACCTTTCAGGTGCTCTTCTCACCTCCAGACTGTGCTTTGGGAAATCGGGTTACTGATGCGAGTTCAGTAAGTGGGCTTTTCTTCATAAGCACAGTCATAGATGCTGGTCACACCTGTGGGCAGTCCTTCAGGAATATGATTGGGAATGCTGGCTTTGCCCCTGAGCAGCATTTTGCAAGGTTGAGTCTAGGTCTTTGGAACCTTAAGAGTATTTATCTAAAAACCTAAATTTCTACCTCTATGACTCATGGTTACTGTGTGATTCTGATTCAGTTTCTTCCCTGTAGTCAAGTGTTCTGCTGACCAGGTTTTGGTGTGTAGTCTGACACTTTGCTGAGCTTGCTGGGAGTAGAGATCATAGAAGTCTTTTTAACATGGTCTTGCATGGCTTCTCCAGGTGGGTGCTGAGTGCCAAGAAGAGAGGTGTTCCTGCCATCTCCAGTCTCTGCCAGTGCCAGTGTGCATCCCTTGTCTGACTCTCCCTTCTTTTCTGCTTCTTAATAGTTTCGTTAGTGTAAGTATGCTTCAGGTTTTCTAAGTCCTTCTGCCTTAATACCTTGAAGCTGGCCATCTGCTATTGGCATTCCTTTCGCGCCAGCCAGGAGCTCCCAAACTAAGACAATCCTGCCAGAATGGACTTTTGAAAGACTTTCCTACTTTGTAAAGTTCCTTGTTTTTCTATGCTATTGAAGCTGGAGACATTTGAGTGTCACTTACCTTTCTGCTAGCCATTATCCAACGTTCCTCACTGTTTCCTGGAGAGTCTATTAGACCATACTTGCTTGTCCACTCAAGGAATCATAGATTTTAAGGGATCAATTAAGTGAGTTTTGTCAGGTGTATTTTGGTTTTTATTTACTTTTCACTTTATTTTTTATATAGTTTTTTTTTGGCTTGGTGAAAAACTTGTAAATATTGAGAAAGGAGCACAGGGACTGGACTTATTGTCTCTTTGTCAGGGCATTTCTTCTGGTATAGATTCAGAACTTCTTTGAGACAATGTTTAGATAAAGGTTCAAAAACAAACATTGACTAGAAGTCAGGAAACAGGTTTTTTGTTTGTTTCTGTTGAGTTTGGGGAAGTAACTTGTGTTTGTGATGATACATTTAAAAACTAAATTTACCTCTTTGCTAATATAGGTTCTAAAAATTGTAGAGCCTTTAATTGCAATTCATCGAGGGAGGAAAGTCCTTGGTCATATTGGCAGTAATGATTTTGGAAGTGACTAATAATAGAAAAAAAAGTGTTTCAGTTTAACAGGAATATATTTTTTCTTTTTCTTTAAAATAGATTTTTCCCCCCACACATAATGTATCCATACAGTTTCCCCTCCCTGTACTCCTTCCAATTCCTTCCCACTTCCCCTCCCATCCAGATGTGCTCCCTTTCTGTCTCTCATTAGAGAACAGACTTCTAAGAGATAATAATAAAATATAATAAAATGTGATATAAAACAAAAACACACTGAATTGAACAAAACCAACAGAAGAAAAGAGCCCAAGAGAAGGCACAAGTGCCACACCCACTTGTTTCCACACTCAGGAATCCCATAAAAACAGTAAACTGGAAGCCATAATATATAAACAAAGGAACTGGTGCAGACCCATGCAGGTGCTGTGAATACTGCTGTAGTCTCTGTGAGTTCGTAGGAGCTCTAATCATGCTCATTTGGAGGGCCTTGTTTTCTTGTGTGTCCTCCATCCCCTATGACACTTAATGTTCTTTCTGCCTTCCCTTCTGCAGGGTTCCCTGAACCCTGATGAGAGCATTTGACAGATGCATCCCATTTAGGGCTGAGTGTTCCAAGGTCTCTAACTCTCTCCATAATGTTTTGGTATGGGTCTCTGTATTTGTTCCCATCTGCTGAAGGAGAAAGCTTATCTGGTAATGACTGAGCAAGGCCCTGAATTGTGAGTATAGTAGACTGTCAATAGGTGTCATTTTATAGCTACTTTTTGTTTGTTTGTTTAAGAAAATGGTATTTAGTTTCCTTGATACGTTCCTGGGCTATCCAGTCTCAGGTTCTTGGTCACCCAAGCAGTGTTGGGCCCATCACAAGCAGGTTTTATCCCATGGAGTGGACCTTAAGTTAAATCAGATATTGGTTGGTTACTCCTGCAAGCTTTGTGCCACTAATGTACTATCATAGCTTGAAGGCAGGATACCATTGTAGATAAGAGTGTTTGTAACTGAGTTGGTGTTTTATGTTTCACTTTTGGTAGCGCAGAGTACTTTTCTGTACCAAGATATAGCATGAATGGGTGAAGGCTCTATGTAGGCACTATCTTGACTTCTCCATGTTCAAGGAGTTATATAGGTGTTGTCTTCAGCAATGGGGCCATGTGGTCACTTTATGGTAATCAACCTGTAGTCTTAATAACAGCCTGCGTTGTTTGGTGATTCCCATGATACTACTTTGATAAACAACTCATAGATGTAACACAACCCCAGATCTTGAAGCTTCATTTGGTGACAAGTGCTGACTAGTTGGAGTGCTCCAATTATTTGGTGATTTCCTTTAGATGACCTTCATATATGTATATATTTTAGGAGGCTTCTACTGTATTA
Organism: Ondatra zibethicus; assembly: GCA_004026605.1. Classification (NCBI taxonomy): domain Eukaryota; kingdom Metazoa; phylum Chordata; class Mammalia; order Rodentia; family Cricetidae; genus Ondatra; species Ondatra zibethicus. Next base: position 14,988 of record PVIU01017188.1, read on the forward strand.
TGTTTCCATACTGCTTCTCAGATGGCCCTTAATTTTAGCTGTCTCTCCCCATAGTCCCTACTTTGCCTCTACCCCCACTTGATCCTCCTGTTCCATCTCCTTCCCATCCATCCATAACTGTCTTCTCTATTTCCCTTTCCTAATCAAATCATTCTGTTCAACACCTCCCCCCATCATTTACCATATACCTAACCTCTGTGGTTCTACAGGTTATTATTGATTTAATAGCTAATGTCCACATATAAGTGAATACATATCATATTTATTTTTCTAGGTCTGGAATATCTCCCTCGGAATAATAATTTTTCTAGTTCTACCCATTTACCTAAAAATATCATGATTTCTTGTTTTCAAAGGCGAGTATTCATTTTTGGGATATCTAGGTTATTTCCAATTTCTGGTTGTTATGAATAGAACAGCAGTGAACAAACATGGCTGAGAAGTACCGTTAGTAGGATGAAGCATCCTTTTGGTATATGCCCAGGAGTGGTATAGCTGAATCCTGAAGCAGATCAATTTCCATCTTCCTAAGGAACTACTACACTGATTTCCAGAGTGGCTGTACAAGTTTGCATTCCCACCAGGAATGGAGAAGTGTTCTCCTGAACCCACATCCTCGCCAACATTAACATCACTTGTGTTATTGATCTTAGTCATTCTAACAGGTGTAAGAAGGAATCGTAGAGGAATTTTGATTACATTTCCCTGATGGCTGTGGATGTTAAACTTTTCTTTAAGTGTTCCTCAGCCATTTGAGTGTCCTCTATCAAGAATTCTCTGTTTAAAATAAGAGACCTTGAGCCAGACCAATAACTCGAGGCAATGAATGCTTGCAAGTCAAGATGAATAAACTAAAGGGTAAACTGTGTATCTCAACGGGCCATGCTATGGTTTCCACAAGAGTCTTCCTTTTTTCTTTTGTTTTGGTTTGAGTTTTCTTTTAAATTTGGTTTTGATTTGGGGAGGGGGTGGGTTGAAAGGGCAGAGGGCAGATGGGAGGAGATGGGGAGATAAGTGAGATCAGAATACATTATGTGTAATCCACAAAAAACTCAAAGTAAAAACAAATTATCTGTTTAGACTTGTACCACATTTTTAAATTGGGTTATTTGTTTTCTTGATATCTAGTTTTTTTGAGTTCCTTATATATTTTGAATATTAGGCTCCTATCTGATGTATAGTTGATAAAAATGATTTTTCTTTCTGTAGGCTGCTGCTTTATCTGAATGACAGTGTTCTTTACTGTGTAGAAGCTTCTCAGTTTCATGAGGTTCCATTTATTAATTGTGATCTTAGTGACTGTGCCATTGGTATTGTGTTCAGAAAGTCTTTTCCTGTGCTAATGATTTTAAGACACTTCCCCTACTTTGTCTTCTCTCAGGTTCATTGTATCTGGTTTTATGATGAGGTCTTTGATCCATTTGAACTTGAGTTCTGTGCAAGGTTATAAGTACAGATCTGTTTGGATTTTTCCTACGTATAACAATCCACTTTGACCAGCACCATTTGTTGAAGATACTGTCCAGTGTGTATTTCTGGTTTTATCAGGTGTCTGTATGTGTGTGGATTGATGTCTGGATCTTCCGTTTGATTCCATTGATCAGTGTGTCTGTTGTGCCAACACCTGTAGTAGGTGCCATTCTGTAGCAAGCTGCAACAGTGTGTCCACAGACAACATTCAAGTGCTCGGAAGTCGGACTGTCACGTTGGGCACCATTCTGTAGCATGAGGGCCAGGCTTGTTGGGGTTTTTGTCCTGCCCAGTCCCCCAGCCATTTAGTCCCAGAGAAAAATCACACAGAGAGTCTCCATAAGTTACAAACTGATTGGCCCATTAGCTCAGGCTTCTTATTAGCTCTTGTAGCTTATATTAACCCATTACTCTTATCTATGTTAGCCACATGGCTCAGTACCTTTCTCAGCGGGGCAGGTCACATTCTGCTTCTTCAGTGGTCCAGACAGGAATGCAGAGAGAGCTTCTTGCTTCCCAGAATTCTCCTTGCTCCGCCTCTACTTCCTGTCTGGTTGTCCCACCTATACATCCTTGCTAATGGCCAATCAGCATTTATTTAAATCATGATAGACAGAATACAGACAATTCTCCCACACCAAACACCATGCTGTTTTTATTACTAAAGATCTGTAATACAGCTTGGAATTGGTGATAGTGATACCTCCTGCAACTTTTTATTCAGGATTGTTTTAGCTGTCCTGTTTTGTTGTTTGTATGCATGTGTGTGTGTATTTCCATATGAAGCTGAACTTGTCCTTTCAAGATTCGTGAAGAATTGTGGTTGATGGGGATTGCAGTGAATCTGTAGATTGTGTTTGGTAGGATGGCCATTTTTTACTATATTAATCTTACCAATCCATGAGCATGGGGGATCTTTCCATCTCCTGATATCTTCTTTAATTTCTTTCTTCGGTATCCTAAAGCTTTTATCATACAAGTCTTTTAATTGCTTGGATAGAGTTAACCTGAGATATTTTATATTATTTGAGGCTATAGTAAAATGTGTTGCTTCCCTGATTTCTTTCTCAGTCCCTTTGTCATTTATATATAGGAGGACTACTGATTTTTGTGAGTTAATATTGTATCCTGCTACCTTGCTGAAAGTGTTTATCAGCTATAGAAGTTCCCTAGTAGACTTTTTAGGGTCACTTATGTATATAGTATTATATCATTTGCAAATAAAGATATTTTGATTTCTTCCTTTCTAGTTTGTTTCTTCTTGATCTTCGTTTTCTTATTACTCTAGCTAAGACTTCAAATACTATATTGAATAGGTATGGAGAGAGTGGACAGCCTTGTCTTGTTCCTGATTTTAATGGAATTGCTTTGAGTTTCTCTTCATGTAATTTGATGTTGTCTTTAACTTGCTATAGATTGCCTTTATTATGGTTAGGTATGTCTCTTGTATCCCTAATTTCTCCAGGGCTTTTATCATGAGGGGTGTTGGATTTTGTTTAAGGCCTTTTCTTCACTTAATGAGATGATCATGTGCTTTTTGTCATTCATTTTGTTTATACAATGGATTACATTTTTTTGATTTATGTATATTGAAATATCCCTGCATTTCTAGGATGAAGCCCACTTGATCATGGTGGATGATCCTTTAGATGTGTTCTTGGATTAGGTTTGCAAGTATTTTTATTGAGCCTTTTTGTATCTATGTTTATAAAAAGAAATTGGTCTGTAATTCTCTTATTTTTCGGTTGGGTTCTGTATGTGGTTTGGGTATCAGAGTAACTGTGGTCTTAAAAAGAATTGGGCAGTGTTCCTTCTGTTTCAATTTTGTAGAATAATTTAAGGAGTATAGGCATCAACTCTTCTATGCAAGTGTTGTAGAAGTCTGCACTTAAACCATCTGGTCCTGAGCTTGTTTTTGTTGGGAGAATTTTTAATGACTGCTTCTATTATAGTTGGGATTATAGGTCTGTTTAACTTGCTTTAGCTCATCTTGATTTAATTTTGATAAGTAGTATATATCGAGAAAAGTATCCATTTCATTTAAATTTTACAATATGTTGAAGTATAGGATTTTTAAGTATGTCCTTATGATTCTCTGGATCTCCTCAGTGTTTGTTATATTCATTTATATTTGTTATGTTGTTATATTAATTTCTAATTGTGTTAATTTGGATCTTTTCTTGCTGCAATTTAGTTAATTTGAATAAGGGTTTATTGATCTTATTGATCTTTTTCAAATAACCAACTCTTTGTTTCATATATTCTTTGTATTATGTTTGTTTCTCTTGTTTCTATTTTATTGATTTTGGCCCTCAGTTTGATTATATCTTGTCATCTACTCCTTTTGAGTTTGATTACTTTTTTTTTTTGTTCTAGAGCTCTCGGGTGTGCTGTTTAAATTGCTAAGTATGAGATCTCTGCAATGTTTTATGTGGATACACAGTGCTATGAATTTGCCTCTTAGAACAGCCTTCATTGTGTCCCATAAGTTTGGGTGTTCTTTTGTGTTCATTTTCATTCAATTCTAGACAGTCTTTATGACTTCACTCAATTTTCTTTCAGTAGAGAATTGTTCAGTTTTCATGAGTTTGTAAGCTTTCTGCTGTTGTTAATATCAAGCTTTAGTCTATGGTGGTCAGACAGGGATACAGGGTGTTATTTCAGTTTTCTTTTATCTCTTGAAACTTGCTTTGTGTCTAAGTATGTGGTCAATTTTGGAGAAAGTTCAATGAACTGCTGGGGAAGAATGTATATTATTTTGTGGTTGAGTAAAATGCTCTCTAAGTATCTGTTAGGTCCATTTGGTTTATGTTAGTTGGCACCAGCATTTCTCTGTTTAGTTTGCTTTTTAATCTTCCAAAGTTTATTCTTCTTTCATATATTACATCCCAACTGCAGTTTTCCCTCCATTCCTCTCAGCTCCCCAAACCTCCCCTCTCCCCAGATCCACTCCTCCTCCATTTCCCTTCAGAAATGAGAAGATCTCAATTGTATAACAACCTAACAAGTTACAATAAGACTAGAGACAAATCCTCATATCAAGGCTGGATGATGCAACCCAGTAGGAGGAAAATGGTCCCAAGAGCAAGCGAAAGAGTCAGAGACACCCCCCTCCACATACATATTGTTTGAGTCCAAGAACACCAAACTCACCACCATAACATGTATGCAGTGGACTTAGTTAGCTCAGACTAATTCAGTCTCTGTGAGCTCCTATGTGCACTGCCTAGTTGATTCTGTAAACCATGTTCTCATGGTGTCCTCAACCCCTCTGACTCTACAATCCTTCCTCTCCCTCTTCTGTGGGGTTTTCCAGGTTCCACCTAATGTTTGGTTGTGGGTCTCTGCATTTGCTTCCTTCAGTTGCTGGATGAAACCATGGCTGTACCACCCTGAATCTGTTTGATCTTGTCTCTGTTTAGTTTTTGTCTCAATGATCTGTATATTGGCCAGAGTGGAATATTTAAGTCCTCCATTATCAGAGGGATTTAAGCTGTAGTAGTATTTCTTTTATGAATTTGGATGCCCTTGTGTTTGGTGCCTAGATTTTACAAATCTCAATGGCCTCTCATGGATTTTTCTTTTGATGAGTATCATGTCCATTCCTGTCTCTACTGATTAGTTTTGGTTTAAGCCTATTTTCTCAGAAATTAAAATAGCCACACCTGCTTACTTTTTAGGTAAATTTCCCTAGAATATCTTTTCCATGCCTTTACCCAGAGGTGATGTTTTTCCTTGATGTTAAGGTGTGTTTGCTGGATACTACAGAAGAATGGATTCTGCTTTCAAATCCATTCTGTTAGTCTTTGTCTTTGTCTTTATGGGGGATCGAGACCATTAATGTTTAGAGATATCAGTGAGCAGTATTTGTTGATTCCTGTTATATGGTGGTGGTGAGTGTGTTTCCCTTCTTTTCACTTGCTGGTTTAGGCTTATTTATTATTCCATGTGGTTAACATCTTTGGGTTGGAGTTTTCCTTCTAGTGCCTCTTGTTTGACTGGATTTGTAGATAGATATTGCTTAAATTTTATTTTATCATGGACTATTTTTTCTCAGTCTTTTGTGAGTAAAAGTTTTACTGGGCATAGTATTTTCTTACGGCATCTGTGATCTCTTAGAGTCTGTAGCATATCTGAGTAGGCCATTATGACTTTTAGAGTCTCCATTGAGAAGTCAGGTGTAATTCTGCCTTTGTATGTTTCTTGGTCTTTTTCCATTGGCGCTTTCAATATTCTTTCTTTGTTTTGTACATTTAGCGTTATATTTATTATGTGCCAAGGGGACTTTGTTTTCTAGTCTAGCCTATTTGGTGTATTGTACCTTAATAAACATCTTTGTTTAGGTTCGAGAAATTTTCTTCTGTGATTTTGTTGAAAACATTTTCTGTGCCTTTGACCTGAATTTTTTCTCCTTTCTTAGATTTTATAGTGTCCCAAATTTCCTGTTATTTTATACCAGGAGTTTTTTAGAGTTAACATTTTCTTTGGCTGAGATACCCATTTCTTCTATTGTGTTTTTAGTGCCTGAGATTCTTTCATCTCTTATATTATGTTGACAAGGCTTCCCTCTGAGGTTCCTGTTCCAGTTCCTAAATTTATCTCAGTTTGGATTTTCTTTATAAATTCAATTTCCACTTTCAGTTCCTGAGGTGTTTTATTCATTTCTTTATACTCTTTGTGTTTTCACAGATTCTGTAAGGGATTTATTCCTTCCTCTTTAATGTCTTCTATCATATTTATAAATGCCACTTTAAGGTCTCTTTCTTGTGCTGCAGCTATATTTCGATACTTAGGGCCTGCTCTGTTAGGGTTGCTGGGCTCTAATGGAGATACAGTGTCCTGGCTGTTAATTGATTCTTCTGTCTACATTATGCTCACTTAACCTCCCTCCCACCAAGCCCCTCTGCCCAACTCTCCTTTCCTAAGTTTTTCATGCCTCTCTGCATTTAATTAGAGTGCTTGCAACTTGGGTTATTTATTTGAGCAAGGACATCCTACTCTTCCCTTCTGCCAGCATCTGCTAACTGCCTTTTACTCATCATGGGAAGTTGGGCCTAATGAGCCCCTTGGCATTTATGATGGATTGTGGATAGGCCCGGTCTTCTGCAGGTAACCACTGCCTCTGCCAGTACAAAGGTGCAGTAGCTCTGTCATGTCCAGAATACAACACTTCTCTTCATGCTCCAACTCTTAAATTTTGCTCCTTCTTCCCAAATGTTCCCCAAGTGTCAGGGTGGAGGGAATGTGATATAGATGTCCCATAGGGCTAAGCACTTAACCATCATTTGTTCTCAGCACTTTTTGGCAAATTATAAATCTCTATATAACTGTCACCACTGTAAACAGGGTTTCTCTGGCCACGGCTGAAAGCAGCACTGAGTTAGGGGAAATAGTATATGGTCTGCATTGGCTTATACCCCTATTTGTTTACACCGTCTGTCTTGTAACTAAGCTTTTGGAAACCAAAGAGTCTGGCCTTATTTTTGATTTACCAGTGGACTGCTACTTGTTTTTGTAGGCATCATTCCGTTTTATCAAACTTGGTGTTCTTGACACATTGGTTCTTTCTTCCATTTCTCTGTGTTATATTTTCTCTCAGATTGTGCACAATTTATTTCTTTCTTCCTTATATCACCCCCTTTGGTCTGCCTGTCATAATGAAAATAAAAAGGAAATGAATAAATAGTGATGATTGGATCTTTGAAGTGATTAGATAATACTTAAAACTCTGTTAGAAAATTATTAATGTATAACCAGCTCATTTTCTTGATGTTTTATCTCATGGCCCATTGTTTATTTTTCTAGATATCAAGAGGTTAATTTGAAAGTTAGGCTTTCTCCCCCTTACTTCTAGTAGTTAGGTTTTGTTTTTTCATTTTTTCTTTTGCCATTGCTGTGGAAGATGGTGATTTTGCTGGTTTTTATAAAGTTAGTATATTTAATGAATATTTTCCTTCTTTTAAAGACTGTGAACCAGAAGAGCTGACTGACTGGTCTATGGATGAAAAATGTTCATTTTGTAACCTACAGAGAGAAGCAGTCAGTGTAAGTGTTAGTGCCATGAAATTATTTTAAAAATAATTACACAATTGCAACAGTTTTTTTAACTTAATTTGTTCTGATAATTTGTGACTCAGTGAAAATTTAAATACTTGATTTTGTTGAATGGAAAGAATATGTCCAACATTTAGTTTAGCTTTTAGAATTCATAAATTTTTTTCTTTTCTTTCTTCCTTTTGTGGGGAGTTCTTTTTTTGTTTGTTTGTTTTGTTTCTTATTTTTTGTTTGTTTGATTGTTTGATTGACTTTGGTTTGGTTTGGCTTTCCTCCTTCACATTTACTTCTTATTATTCCCTGACTCATGAACTTCGCTTTAAGTCAGGTTGGTAAGTTAGGTATCCAAGGGTGAACTTGGAGACCTAGTTTGTGTAAGACCAATCTATAATCTGGTTTCTCAGCAGTTGGTAGTAAGGGGATAATATGCTACTATCTGTAACCCTTTCGCTACTTTTAAAGTCTTTGGCTATCGGAAATATATCCTGTATTGATATGAAATATGTACCTACTATATGGAGGACATAGATGTGTATAACTAACATCTTTTTGTATGGTGAGAAATCCTGATTTCTTATCTTTTGTGATGAGAAGAGCTAAGAAGAATTTGAGACTCTGTTAAGCTCATCTACTTTGTTAAACCTCTAGCAGGATTACTTCACTGGCATGCATATAGTAAAATTTCAGCAGTGCCTGCCCACCCTCACCCTCGCCTCCCAATACACACATTTTATCATAGTTTTGGTAAAGAATAAGGCTATTTTGCCCGTTAGAAATACGTTTGTGATTTTTTTCCTGAATCCTATTAGACTTTATATTCTTTTTATATAATTTTATATTTTATAAAAGGCAGAACAACTTAAACATTGAAACAATTTTGACATATTTAGTTGGAACTCAGGTTTAAATGAAAAGTAATTAGGTTCGTTACTTTCTTATAATTTTAGGATTGTATCCCATCTCTTGATTCTTCACAGTCAACGCCAACAGAGGAGCTATCATCTCAGGGCCAGTCCCACACTGATAAGATTGAATGCCAAGCAGAAAATTACCTAAATGCACTCTTTCGAAAGAAAGGTAATACTGGCATGCTTTGTCATTTAAATTTTGCAATGTTTGAATATTTCTCATAGAGGACTTTCATTTGTATGTCAGTCCCTACTTTATTTTTAATTACTTCTTTGTCCTTATAGGGCCAATAAGATCATCAGTTCTCTCGTGCTAGCCATTTGTTTCAACATCCTGTTCTCAAATTCTCCTTCACAGGCACCTTTCAAAAGATTTTTGTGCTTCTGACTTTCATTATTTTATCGCTGTTCTCAAGTCTTAAAAAATTGTTAGAGGATGAAGTTATAGAATGTTACATTGCAGACCAATCCCTAATGATATGTCTCTTACATCATTTGCCAACTGGCATACTGCTGTAGTGTCAGCTTGAGTATGCATAATTGACATTAAAAAGTCTGCTCCATATTTGTCTGATGTATTTCAAGCAAATGTGTTTTGTTTAATTTATGCTCATACTTGACACATATCTATAAGGTAAAAACAGTTTTTATATTTAAACTACTTGGGAAAAGTATAGGGTCTTCCATGTATGTACCTAACCATTCCCATGGTTGTAAGTTGTCTTTCTTCAACCCCATGTGGATGTTTGGAGAAAGAAATTTTTGGGTTTGTGTGGGATTAAGTTATCTTTAACTTAATAGAGATCAAGAAAACACTGCTGTATTCTTACCTTGGTACTGATTCTATTTTACTCCTCGTTAAAGTTAGGTTCCAGCATATATTTTCTGCTAAGTTATAGCTTCATAGTTTAAAAATATTGAACATTAATATTAAAAGTACTGTTCACCTTTGAGTCTTTCATTAGAAGAATTGTTAACTCTTCTAAGTTCTTTGGGTTCAATTTTGAGAATCCTGATTACAAATATAACTAATATAATTAAAAGGTCTAAAATCTACTTTTTAAAAACACTGAAATAACTTAGAAAAAAAGCCTTTCCTGGTATATTACTAAAATAGTGTTGGAGAATTTGTATTATCTTAAAAAGTATATTTCTTCACAATTTTTCATAGGAGCCATTGTTAAACCAAATGATGCATTTTCTTTAAGATTTGTAACACGCTAATTTAGAAAACTATTTTGCCAGTGTGCTTATCATACTTGGTTGTCAGTCTTGGATCTCTCAGGATTAAAGTTAATACAGAGTGTGGTTTGATTTACACTGGAATTCGTCATTCCTTATTCTTCCTTTGAGTCATTTATAGTGGTAGCAAGTAGAGTTGTCAATATTAATAACTTTCAGTTCATTATAGTATGGAGTTAGCCTATGCTCCTTTGCCTTGTTAAGAGTAATCAGTAAAAACTTGGTACTATTTCAGCTGATTCAAGCATCTGGGTCTCCAAGAGGTCTCCTACCAATAGTTGGGTGAGTGTTGCTGGGTATTTAGTGACCTCTCCATTTGGAACTTTCTTGTTTTCTTCATGATTGTTTGAAAGATTACCAAGAATTTAGATGAAATACTCTTATTAGTATCGTACTTTTGCCTTATTTCAGATCTTTGATAATTCCTGTATTTTTAGTACATCACCATTTTCTGGATTTAGCTAGGGTTTTGTTATTATTATTTGACTATTTTCCTTCAGTAGAACTGTTTTAGAGATTTCCATTCTGGCTTGACCAGAATAAGGACAGAAAAGAATACTTTCTTATGGTATAAACTCTATTAAATAATTGGTTTGTTGCTTTAAAATAACGTAATAAACTATACTTTGGGATAACAGGTAGGAAATGTTTTCAAAGACAGGAAATACATGAATATTTGGAATAGCAGCTAAGATATTGATGAAGCTTTTGCTTTCTGAAACATTCCTTAATTTGATCATTTTTAGATATTCTGGATATTCACAGCAATAGTGTTGCTACTTTGCTACTTATTTTGAGCAACAGGTTTATACTAATCATTGTCTAAATGTAAAGTAAAATTTTATATTCTATTTTTATTTATTTATTGAGTTTTTCTAACTTAGAATTTTGAGGGATATGTTAATGATAAATGTAAACAATTATTATGTGGATTAATAATGTCATCAATTAGGATTGAACATTTAAAGCCTGTGTTAGTCACTCTTCTCATTTCAATGACAGAACTACTTAGAGAGTTATTTTGACTCCCTGTTTCAGGAGATTTCAATCCTTCGTGGTGGGGAGGGCATGGAGACTTAAAACAACTCTAGCTTTCGTAGTTCTGTGTAAGAATATGAGGCACAGCGCCTTGCACAGCAGCCAGGCAAAGAAACAAAGCATAATACCAAAATCTGGGCTGGAAGTCTTAAAGGCCTCCCTTCATTGCCCATTTCCATCATCCTGGTTCCGCTTCTAAATTTCCCACAGCTTCCCTCAGCAGTATCACCAGCTAGAGGCCACAAGTTGGAAGACTCAAGCCTAGAGAGTCACTTCTGTTGAGACCACTGCAGTGCTGCACCCCCTCTGATTCTAAACTGTATTAAATAAAAGAGAGGTTGTGACTGCCATGCTAACACCAGAGAAAGTGGTGCTCAAAGCCACATAGCACCTCAGGTCAGGGCTTTAAACATAAGGAGAAATGTCTAAACATTTCAAAATCTCAGTATTTCAAGAATAAATGAATGAGACGAAGAATGTTCTGTGTCATGAGCACCTCAATTTAAAAAGAGAAAAGAGTACATTTGCTATTTTGTAGCATAGTATTAGAATTGTTGTATTTAAATTGAGTAGTCTAGAGAAGAACTATGAAAATGTTGATATTTGTCATAAATTCATATTTTCCCCTTAGAGAGCTTTTCTTTCTCTTTTCCATGATTACTCCCTTATATAGGATGCCCCCGCACATAATTTTTGGAATGGAGGATCTCTATTATTACTTAAACCAAATTCAGGCTGGGCAATCTCCTGTAATTAGAAGCAAGTGAAAAGCTTGTTGAAGGTTGACATAGAATGGGAGAGGGATGCCCTAGTACACAGACAAACTTTTACTTATTTCCTAATGAATTTTGTCTGAAGTTCAACTATAAAATAGAATACAATGAGGTTTCATGTTAAAAGAAATTTCATTGTTTTACTCTAATCTTCAGCTTCCAAGGAGAGTACCTGCAATATTTTAGTCTCTTAGTAAAGATTTTCTTTCTTTTTCGTGAGTCCAGGCTGTCCAGAAACTCAAAATCCTCCTGTCTCAGCCTCTCTGGTAGTTGTATTACAAGTATACACTACCAGTAATTTTTTTTTTAATTTTTGAAATTAAAATATAATTGTACCACTTTCCCCTTTCTCCTTCTACCCTTCCCATGCACCCCCTTGCTATCTCTCAAGTTTTTGACCTCTATTTCTTTGTTGTTAAGATGTGCGCACGCATGTGCACACGTGCACGCACACACACACACACACACACACACACACACATTCCTAAATATATGAATACAACCTGCTTAATGGCGCTTGTGCTCCTCCTCTTGTACATGATTTTATAACTGACCACTTGGTATTGGATAGCCATTTTGGGCACTCTTCCCTATAGAAGACTATTTTCCCACTTCCAGCATTCCTTAGTTACTTATAAGGTTTTTGTGTTGTTTTGTGTTTTGTCTAGAGCTGAGACCACATAAGATTCCCCCTTCTATATTAGCTTGTATATTGCTACAGTCCTTGTTCAGGTCATGTTGATGAGACTTTCTGGGTGTGACTTTTCTTAGAGATTTCACAGCAAACTTTCTGTTCCTCTGGCTCTCACAGTCTTTTCACTCCCTCTTCTGTAATGATCCCTGAGCCTTAGGTATAGGAATTGTGTTGTAGATGCATCAATTGGGACTGGACTTCACAACTGCATTTTGATCAGTTGTACTTTTCTGCAAATGGTTTGCATCTATTGCAAAGAAGTTTCTGCAGTGAAGGGTAAGAAGTACACATATCTGTGGGTATAAGGATAAATATTTAGAATGTAATTAGGGATTATGCTGATTTAATAAAGTAGAAGTTATAGGTTCTCAGTTTTCCTTCAAGATCCATGTTTTCACTAGCTCCAGGTAGCTGGCTGGATTTCCAGTACTATCCATGACTTCCCTCTTGTTGAATGGGTCTTAAGTCCAGTTAGAGCTGTTGGTCACCTCCAAGCTATATGCCACTATTGTACCCTTAGACATACCATGCTATGCTGGTCATTGTTGTAGTTAATAGGCATCATAGCTGGGTGGGACTACTAGTGGCTTCCCTCCCTGGGAAGCTTGCATATCACCTTTGATACTATAAATGCTAGTCCTTGGGAGGAGTCTTTCAGGTTAGAGCCAGCTCAGATCCTCTGGGACCTGTGGCCAAAGTACATGTTATCCTCAGCAGTAGGGACTTACCTTCAAGCTGTTGGAGACAACCGTGGACAATAGCAACAGCCATTGTTTGGTGATTCTCTTGGACAACCCTGACCATGAGAATCACCTCATGATTGGTCATAAGGGTGTTTATTAGATAGTCTGTGGCTCTTGTGGGGTGCATTGCCAATCCAGATGTAAAAATTTCATTTAAACTGTGTATCTATACACAAACTTAACATGTGTCATATATAAACTTAGATAGATATGATTCTTAAACTGTGTATCTATACACAAACTTAACATGTGTCATATATAAACTTAAATAGATATGATTCCATGTGACTTATTCTGATACTTTTACTGACTTTTTTACCCCCTTCCTCCTATATTAATCTTTCTCCCTCCTTGCTAATTAAAGCCCCCCTAAGAAAATATTTCTTGAATGAATAATTAATAATATAAATTATGTTCAATTATATAAGTTTCTCTATGCATTTACTAGTGTTAGTAATAATGTTGTTTTATTTAAAGAAGTAAATTATTTAGTGCCTATATGCATACAGTTTGCTTTTACTATTTGTAGTTAAATTTACTATGTATAGTATGAATATCAACCCGTTTCCTTGTGTTTTGCTTTTGTAGTACTAGGATACAAACCCAAGCCCTTCCTATACTAGGCAAACAGTCTATAAATGAGGTATATTCCTAACCCTTAAGTCAGTTATTTTGTTCTTTTGATTTTAATTTTCTTTTACATTTTATTTTTTAGATTATATTTAATAATAGTATATGTATAAATGCACATATATGCATGTAGTCAGGTTTTTTATGTATATAATCATAATCCTGTAGCTATATATGGCCTTGTCAAACATTACCATGTAAACTAAATTATATTTTGGATTTTAGGTTCACATTCACTGATCACCTACAGTATGAAAGTCATTGCTATATGGTTCCAGAATATGCAATATGCTGATTTTTTAATTAATATTGCCTAAATTGGACAAAGTATGTACATAGTAGCTGAGTCATATTGGTGGATATATAATAAAATAAAAATATCTCTCATCAGATTTCTTTTCTGCTTTACTTTTTACTCCCATCTATCTATCCCAAGCAACCATTTACCTGTTATTCTGGTATGGCATGTGGTCCCTAAAAAATGCTTAATGATGGGTTTGATTGGTTATTTGAAAGCTCTACTAATCAACACATTCCCTTTAAATTTAGTAATAGCCAAATTTTACATATAACGTTCTCTCATACTCTTGAATCTCTCTATAATATAGCATTAAATAAATTTTAAGTCAGTTCATTAAAGATGGGTCATGGCTGGTATAGAATATGTGATTTCTTAGGAATTTAGTTATTTATATGCTTATATTGCTTTTATCTAAATTTAGGCAACTTTATGTTAATATAAATTGACATGACTCATTTAGGTCATAAAATTTCTCTGTGTCATTGTGTCATATTTTGAATTTCCTTTATATGGGCTGCACTTTACTTTCAAGAAACTTTTGTTGCAATGAAATAATCCATATACTACTATTTATAGTGGTACATTTGGAATCCCTGGAAAGTAAGACAAGCTAAAAAAGAGACTTTGGATACTATGCAGTGCAGAGATACCCTTAAAAGAACAACCATAAGATGTCCACTATACCCCTTAATTTCTTTCTACCCTTTTTATAATTTACTTTTGTGTAGTAGTGGGGACTAAACCAAGGGCCTTGAGCATATGAAGCAAGCACTATTCTGAACTGTATCCCCAGCCGTGAACCATTAATTTCCAGAACCAAGTGTCTCCTTTTGACTGCTTCAACCCCAGAGTGTTTGACTGTCAATCTCTCCTCCCCTCAGAAACACATGTTGTGGTTCCCTGAGTTTTTACTGCATGGTTTCCTTCCTCTTCCTTTACTCCCTGTACACTGTTTGTGTTTTTCTCTCTACCGTTTTCCTCCTGTGCTGAATTCAATAAAGAAATGAAGAGAGAATGAATACATTAGATTAAAGAAATTCTGTTTAGAAAAAGCTATAATGATTTATTGTATGTTTGTGTGTTTATAAGTGCAGTTGTACTACCATGTGTATGGTGTGGGAAGACAGCTTGCAGGAGCAGGTCCCCTCCTTCTACCATGTGGACCCTGGGGATCCAGTTTAGGTCTTCAGGCTTGGTACCATTTCTTCACTGAGTCTCCTTATTGGTCCAGCTTTTTCCATTATTCCAAACTCGTCTGTGAAATGTTTTCTCCTAAAGCTAGAACTTCAGCCTTCTTTTAATTTCATCTGTTTTCAGTACCTAATCTTACCTAATTCTGTAGCTTCAAGCTCTCATTTTAGATTCGGGAAAAAAAACAAACAAACAAACAAACTTGTTAGTCCTGATTGCTTTAAGCTTTATTTTTACTTATATGTAGATGTGTATATCTCTATGTTTATGTGTTCAGGTTACCACAGAGGCCAGAAGAGGCCTTTAAATCTGCTGGAGCTAGCATTAACAGGTGTCAGCTGCCTAGCATGGATGGGTGCTGGGAACTAAGCTCTGGTCCTCTGCAAGAACAGCAAGCGCTCCTTTAACTGTTGAGTCGTCTCTTCAGCGTCTTGTCCTGAGTCTTCTCAGGTGCATATTCCTGTTTACTTCCTTCTAGGTATAGCCCACATTGACACATAGGAGACATTATGTGTGACATGAGCTTTACTCATTCTCAACTCTTCTACATCCCCTTTTCTACACTGTTAGAGCCCTATACAGTGTTTTTCATTTCCAATTTATGCCTTAGTTTATCTCTCTTCTGTTAAACTGTTAACTCTTTGTTGCCATGTTTTATCTAATTCTTTCCCTATATTAAGCATATCAAGTTATGCTGTATAAGTGAATGAATTTTTCCTCTCCAATTTCCCAGGAAATGGAAGGCTTTAAAACCTACTATGGGTATTGGGTTCTTTACATAGCTAACTGAAGCCAGGCAGTGGTGGCACACGCCTTCAATCCCAGCACTCGGGAGGCAGAGGCAAGCCGATCTCTGTAAGTTCGAGACCAGCCTGGTCTACAAGAGCTAGTTCCAGGACAGGCTCCAAAGCTACAGAGAAACCCTGTCTCGGAGGGGGTGAGGTGGGGAGGAGGAAACCTAGCTAACTGATATACCCAGTTCTGTTGAAAAGATACCACCTGCTAAATGCTTCATATAACTACCTTTGTCACAGTTCCATTTGTTTTACCTTGAAAATGAGTTTTTAAAAATTAATTTTTAAAAATTTTGAGACTAATTTTAATTTTAGTACGAAAGCATAATTACCATACTTAAAAACCTTTGGCTATGTTTTGCTGCTTAGTACTAGCATCAAAAGCAACTGAAAATCCTTTCACATATATAGCATTTTATATTCCTCCTTTCTGATACATTTAAAATAATCTGTGAAGGAAGAAATGTTCTACTTTTCTCAGAGACTTGGCCTGTTTTTAATTCCTTACAAAAATTAAATATACTTTATTTTCTAAACCATTACATATACAAAATGGAATATAAAGTAACTAATTACAATCTGAATCATGTTATTTTTTTTCACTCTTCAACCCAGCTGTAATCCACTTGATAGGGACCACTAAATGGGCAATAAATGAGTTAACTATTCTTTATTAGCCTTAGGTTCTACTTTCCACATAGACTGTAGTTATTTCTGTAAATAGAAATACTTGTAGGATACTTAAGAGAATTTTAAGAATAATTTTGACTGCAAAATGTCAATTGAGAGTATTAATCTTTGTAAACTTTGAACTTTAGAGGGAGAAATTTAATATTTTAGTCTTTTATGAAATAAGTAATGCCTAATATGTTACGTGGTATTTTAGCCATTCGTAAAGCTATATTGTGTATGCCTCTTTATATAGACAGCAAAATGGAGGGAAGGAAATTATTTCCTGGTGTCCATGAGAGATTGGTTGTAGGACCCCTGCAGATACAAAATTTCCTACCTACTCATGTCTCATAAAATAAAATGGTATAATATTTGCATATAACCTGCATATGTCCTTCCCCTTATTTACTTCCTACAACAGGCATTTCTTTATTTCTTAGAATTCATTGTGCAGTATAAATACCTGCTTAACTGTTGCTGGGAAATAATGACAAGAAACATATCTGTACCGGTTTGGTATAAAATTTTCATGAATGTTTTTGATTCACATCTTAAATCTAAGGATGTGGAATCTACAGTATGTAAAAAGGGCTATTATGCCAGTCATTCAGTTTATATGCAGTTTAAGAACATATTTTAGTTATAAAATAATGTCTTTTTAAAAAGAAAAATGTATGTGCAGTAGCCAGGCAATAGTGGTGCACATCTTTAATCACAGCACTCAGGAGGCAGAGGGAGGCGGTTCATTGAGGTCAAGGCCAACCTGGTCTACAGAGCAAGTTCCAGAACAGCCAGGGCTACACAGAGAAACCCTGTCTCGACAAAAACAAACAAAAAAATGTTTGTATGCTGTGTTCTCATCTGTGGTATTTACAATAGTATGACTCAAAGCTTTAGAGTCTCACATGTAATACTATACTGCAGGACTATTAGGCCAGGCCAGTAAAGTAGAAGTATGATAAAAAAAAAAAAATGTCAAACTGGTAGAAATAGAAAACTGTCTCACATAGGAGCCAGATAGTGGTCAGTGGCCACCAATAGACTGTTGTCCATGGGTCATTTAAATACTTTAAAGAGTAATACAGGTCTTTTATATAGAATAAAGGATTCTCAGAAAACTGTTAAAATTAAGGGGTCCAATCAGAAAAAAATTGGTCTATCAAATCATGGAGGATGTAGGGAATGAAGTAATGTGGAACAGAGTTGTTTCATACTAAAGTAACTTGCCATTAACAGAAATCAACAAAATTCTCAAGAATTTGGCAAGTAAAATGCTTATCACAGATAGGAAATATCTAACAGCCTTCAAGAAGAAGGTTTTTTGCTCTATAACCTGCAACCAGACTTATCTGTGACTGATGGAACCTGGTACAAGGACCAGGATTTATAGTCTGAATTTGTTGAGGTGGTTAACTAGTGATGTTTCTCAAACTCCTACAAACCAAGGCAAAAAGAAATGATAAAGTAAACAGACTCCAGTGATAGAAACAGACAGTCCATTTGCTTCATCACAGGGAGTGTGAAAGTACACCAGTGAACTGGGGCATCGGTAAGGGCGAGTTGTTCATGGAGAACATTGAAACCATTTTGAACACAGTTATGATGGGAAAGTGGAGATGTCACTCATTGCTGTGAAGGAAGGTTCTTTTGGCAGTGTTGATGAACACATGAACAGGACAGTCAGCCCAGTCTTCCACCACAGGCTTGATCTGTGCACCCTGTGGACTCTGCCCAGTTTTTATGACAGCTGTGAAGGTGGAGAGCTTTCATCATCTAATTGTATTTACATGACAGAGTGGCTTGAATTTTAGTAAAGAGCTGAGAAATTTCAAATGGAGTTATTGGAGAGCAAATAATTCATGATGGAACATCAAATTTCTTTGAAAGCATACTTCAGTGATGGCTACTGATTCACTGCTATGAAAACATTTATTTATGAAGACAGAATACACAGCAAATTAAGTTTAATGAGGAAATCTGTTTTTCAGTAAGTAGTAGAATATCTTGAAGCTATGGAAGACACGTCTTTTGATGTTTCCAGGAAAAAGAAGGCAGCTAATCTCTAGTTGGCCAAGTGCTGTGCTAACCGAGCGTGAAGATGTGCGGCCTGTACTAGGACACCAACCTCCAAATGCTTCCAGATCACTGGCGTTCCGTCCTGAAAGGGATTATCTTATATTTCATTGTTAAAACTGTGGGTTTCATTATATTATTTGCCAAAATTTCTTCCCAGATTCTTATTCCATGTCTACAGTGTGACCCTACCTACTACCAGCACCAAATTTAAATGCTGTAATCCCTATGTGGAATGTGATAGGTAGGACCTTCGGAAGGTGGCAGATGATGAGCGCAGGCCTGTATAGAAGAGACCCAAAGTGTTCTGTTGCCCCTGTGCCATTTCAGAACCCAGAAAAAAGAATAAGGAAACAGGCCCTCATCAGACAGTAATCTACAAGCAGCCCAAGATTCCCAAATTCTAGAATCAGGATAAATAAATTATTTTCTTGATAAAACATCACTCTACAACGTTCTGTTAAAGTAGATAGAAGGACTAGACGGTATCTATTCTCTTAACTAAAATTAAAACTAAAACTATCTGGCTGTGGTGGTATGCTCCTTTAACCCTGCACTCAGGAGGCAAAGGTACGCAGATCACAGAGAGTGAGTGCAGTCTGGTCTATATAGAAAGTAACAGTACAACTATGGACAGCCTGTCTCAAAAATAAAAATAGATCATTGCCCTTCATTCACTCTCTGAGGGATGGGAACTGGGCTTCTCTTACCCTGTTTTATACTGGTCTGATTCTTATTTTCTGAAAATCATGGTGTGATGTGTCTAAGCAGAAAGTCATCACTTTGTAGTTTTTCAGTCCTAGCTGTTGGGCATTTGAAAGCCCTAAATTAATTGGCATGCTGTTGTACAGAAGATAGCCATATGCCTTTGAAGGATCTCAACAGTTGGACTTTTGCATTTTGCTCTTGTTTTTGTTTTTTTGAGACAAGGTTTCTCTCTGTAGCCCTGGCTGTCCTGAAACTCATTCTGTAGACTATGCTTTGAACTCAGAGCCTCTGCCTCTTTAGTGCTGGAATTAAAGACCCTCCAGATTCCTCCACTATGCCCAACTCACTTTGTGTCTTAAATTTTGTATATATACTTATATATATCAGCCCAAATCATGAGCCAACTGAAAGGGTTCACAATACACTCTGCTTTGGGGCTGAGCTCTGCCATCATTTGACAGTGCTCTAAGTGAACAGCAGCAGAAGAGTTACTGTGAGCTAAAGGGACCTGTAACATCAGACCCACTAACTCGTTTTTATCAGATGAATTCTGTGACCTGCTCTGTAGAGTTCAAATTTAATGGCAGCCATTCTTTTTAGAGTCTATGTAAGATACAAAAGGTTCTAGGAGCCTCATTCTGCAGGTGTTTCCTCTCCTCTAGTGAGGGCTGGCATGCTAAGTCTTCCTGGACCTGCCTAGCCTATCAGATAAGCATGAATCTTATTTTATGAGAGAACTAAATTTGTAGGAGAGTTACAAGATGGAGAAAGAACCACATTGTTTTCTAAATATGCTCTGTATTATGTCTATTTTATTATTATTTTGTTAGAGAAGAGTCTCACTCTAGCCCAGAGTTCACTTCATGGTCCTGATTTAGCCTCCCCAGTGCTGGGATTGTAGGCTTTAAGCTGCCTCACCTGACTTTACTGTCTTGATAATTAGATGCTGAGTTTTTAAATTTGCAGTTGGTGGCTAGAAGTGCCCCTTGCCTCATCTAAATAAATATAGACTTAATTTTTTCTCATAGCATATTTTTTACTCTGAGTATTAACTGAGAAGGATAGAGAAATTTTTAAATATAGCAACTGTTGTGCACAATAAAATGAATTCTACAGAGATAAGCTGTGATCAAAAGAAATTTTCAGCCTCTGAAATCATAACACCACAAAATCAAATAGCAGATGAAGTCCTGATTCTTCATGCTTTCCCACTTAGTAATTGGTATTTTGCTTTCCTGAGAACACATACTCCAGTCTGTTGAAGACTTTCTTTAAAAGTGATCTGTACGAAATCAGACAACATGAGTCCATGATTCTATGATTTTTAATGAGTTGTTATATACTTTCTCATATAAAACTTCCCATCTGGTCTGGCAGTAAATATATTTTATGTAAGGGTTTTGATAGTGAGCAATTGAATTCTGTGATGGGGCACAATGATAGAAAACTCCTTTTATGATGAGGCTCCTGGCTCAACCATCAGCCCTATAGTTGAAGCCCTACAATGAAAAAAGTTGTTTCAAATTCAGTATATGGCAGATGAGGGACAACTGTGGTTCAGTAAGACGGGATCTTGAACTCAATCTTTCTCATTCTCCCTCCCCATAATACCTGGTCAAATAGCATTTTTTAATCATAATTAAAATAATCCATCTCTGGTGTTTAGTAGAGTAACCTTGAGCTAATTTGCTGGTCAGCACTTAAAACAGCAATGATTAAAGAACTGAGTTTTTAGTTGCCTGTGTATACTTCTCATATTAGGCATCACAGCTAAACAATCAGAGAGTACTGTCATATACTCTCCCCCTTGAGATTATTGAACTTCAGCCTGGAATATATTAGTTAAAAATTAAGAGTTTAAATCACTCATTTTGAAGTTAGGAAAAATACTATTTTTAAAACATTAATAGATACATCTAATGTAAAGAGGCTATTTAGCAGTGATTGAACCACACCTAAAATCCAAGTTTGAGTCTACTTGAATTATTTGAGTAATTATTTTTGCTGCTTTTGCTTTTGAATTTTTAAAAAAATATTAACTTATATAAATAACATTAGTTAAGTTTTCTGACACAGGATAAAAATAAATGACTATTTCTGATACTATTCATTCCCATGTGAACAATTACAGTAGACCTATATGATTGTTTTCCTATCTTCCAAAGATACCTATCGTTAAAAGTTGAGAGTCTTTCCTGACTTAAAATACATTTGGAAACCTCCAGATCATTTTAGGCTAAAACAACAATTTTGTATCCCCTCTAGAGATAAAAGTGGAAAATCGTATTTCTGCATCCATCACAGGTTCTTCATCACCAAGTATAAGTGTACTGGAAATCCTTGTTCTCACAGTAATTACAAGATACTGGGAAATACATTATGAATAAAGTGTAATAATGAAACCATTTCATACATCTAATATATGCTAATATAAAAAGTGATCTTTGTGCTCTCTGAGCTATAGGGGTGTGGTATATGGATGTCCTGTTTAGAAGTAAACATTCAGGTCTCCTATTCTCTGCATGTTGACCACAGTCTACTACACTCTTGCCCGTTATCAGAAAAGCCTCTTCTTGCAGTAGGGATACAGACAGTTTTCATTTTTTACTGTCACATAAATATTTTGTCAATGCTGTTTTCATAGAACTAGTACTTTGTTACAAATACTGTAACATAAAATTTTCACATCTCATATTTAACAATATGATATAGCTGCAGTTCCATTTAAAAGATTATCTAAATTCAGTTTTGGAGTCTCAGAGACTGCTTATTTTCTAGGTTTCTCTTATTTAGTTATTTATTTATACAAGGAACTTTAAATTCTTGTAATTTGGTCAATTCTGACCTTTTTTAAATGTGGCCAACCAGTTTTGAAAATTATTATCTCACCATTTAAAATGTTGATGTAACTGAACAATTTGGTATAGTTTAATATTTTTTGCTGAGTAGTTGTATATTTTAACTACAATTCACTCACTCTGTTTTGTAGTTTGTTGGCTTCTCAGCCCCTGAACTTTGAAACAAGTGAGTTATCCATGCTTACACACTTTCTGTAACAGTGTGTGCATGTACTCAGGGTATATAGAAGATAATCACTGAAGCATGAAACTTGATTTACATGGAAATATATTGACAATTCTTCTGTATAAAAAAATCAAGGCCTCCTAGATTAGTGTTTGTTTTCATGGCTTCAGATGGGAAAACATAAGATACTGGCTTTTGGAGCATGTTTTTTGTTCCTAGAAATTAAGAAAGTGCTCAGTAAAAGAATTAAAATAAAAAGGGCTACTGATGGCAGAGTTGAAACAATTTGAGAATTAAAATAATAATCATTGAACTTTATCTTACAACCCATTTAATAAAATGATACATGTTTTTGTGCTGATAGCATGTAAGCAAACAAACAAATGAGGAAGGAGGGATAGCTCTTTTTCATAGAAAACCTCCAATTTTAAGAATGCATAGAAAATGAAAGAAAAATGCTTACACTAGCAGAGTGATAATTAGTGCACTCCATAAGTACTCAAGTCAGTGAGAAAGGTGTGTGCTTTGTATTGAGATGCTTGGCTATACTCTGCCTGCTTTATAGATCAGAACCCCAAGCTGATAAACCCTCCATTAAGTATTTTTCTTTAATACTTCCCTTCAGTGACTTCACTGTTAAGTAGTTTTGTGAGGAAGTGAGGAATATTCTGTCATTTTTCTATGAACTGTAGTTTTAATTTATTACTTTAAATATTTGGGTTTTTTTAATTAAAATATAATTACATTATTTTTCTTCTTCCGTTTCCTCCCTCTCACTCTCTCAAATCTTTATTATTAGTGTGTATGTCCTTTTTTATCCTATTCTGTGTTTTCTACCCCATCACTTCATTCCACCACCACCTCCCTTTTTTTAATGTAAGGAAGAGATCTTTCATGTTTCCCACACTGGCTCTTTCCCACACTACCCCTCTGAGTAGCTAGGACTAAAAAGTACAGATCATGATCCTATTAGAGCCTAGATACTTGATTTTTGGTAAACGCATTCATAAAAACAAATGGCAAGCTTTAGTTAAGATATAGCTCTCTGTGTCTTTGCAGCTCTTTTTAAAAATACTTAGTAATAATTTGTTTGCATTTATCTGGAGTCTTGTACCATGCAGAACTAAAAACCGTAAGTTCCAAAAGCAGTGTTTCGAAGGGTGTTATTGGCAGATACTAAGTAGACATGAGAAACACAGAAATGTGTTTTTAGTTGAGTATTAGGCCTCACTCACTGTTTCCTTCTTTCTGCTACTGTAGCATTTGAACACTAGATGTGGGGTTTATTTGTTTGCTTGTTTTTTTTGTTATGACCAGTATGTGATCATTATGTCTAATTTCTATAGTAGTCATTAAATTTAACTTGTTTAGAATTGACCTTTTTAACCCCTGTTGACACTTATTCACTCTGTTGTTAAAACAGCATTTTACTTGATTTATGTTTTTCCTAAAGTAACCCAGATATAGCACAGACTCAGGGAGTACTGAGAACCGTTATTTGTTAGAGTGGTAAGTTTATCACTCAGGCATTTGTGGCACTTCCAGCAGTGATCTCAGACTTCAGCTTTGCTGAAGATGGTTCTATAGAGAAGGAAAAGGGCTTATCCAGACAACTAATTTGTTGGTCAGAGATTTGAGGCAGAATAACCTATTACTAAAAATGATCAGCATTCTGAATTCTTTCTCATCACATTTTTGCCACAGACTGTGTGTAGACATAATGTGTTGTTGAGCTAATATGCTTTGAACAAATTACCAAACTATACCTAATATAAATAGAAAATAATTCACTCTTTCTGTCCAGTATCGTTATAAGTTTCTTATTTTACAATAGCAGTTAGGCCAGCTGAAGAGACCTAGGCTACTTATTGTTTCTTCTGAACTTGTCTTGGATAATAGAATATATTAGCATGCTGTGTACCACATAGCCAAAGGAGTCCCTGCACTAAAATGCTCACAAATCCCATCTGTTCTTTTACTTTTTGATCTTCATACTTTACCCATACTGCCCTTTCTTTAAGGATGTATCTGCAGATTTTCTGTGTACATGTAAAATTTTTGTACATATACCTATTCTGACTTTTAGATTTTTTTGTCTGCCTTTAGTGGCTTCACCACTTAACCTGTGCTTAAATGCTAACAGTCTCTTAACAAAGTCTGTGTTACTTGCTAGGCCTCTATACGTTGCAGGAGGAATTTTAAGCTCATTAAATTTAAAGCTAAGCTTATTCTCTGTTGTAAAGCTGTTCTTTCTTTCTGAGTAAGCACTAATTAGGGCTATTGATACCATCTGACCCAAAATTAAAATGGAAGTTGGTTTCCTTTATTCTTTCTTGTTCCTTCCTTAGAGAGGAGCTATTAATAAGTATCAAAACATTACTAGTAAGACTGCTGTGAACATTCTTAGACAAGTTTTTGAGCATGTATTATTCCTCTAGGAAAAATTCATAAATATTGTTTTACAAGGTCATAGGTCTTTGCATACTGAAAATGTGTTGATACCTGCCAGACCATTCTCTACAACATGACATTTCTGTTTCCTTAACAGCACACAAGGCTTCCTGTTACTCCAGGCCCGTGTTAGCATTGCTGTTGACCTTTTCTAGCGGGTGTGGATTGAAGTTCTGAGCAAGTTTGTGCACCTTTCTTTTTAAACTGTCTGATGAAATTATTTGGCCATATTAACTTAGTTGTCTGCTGTCGTTGGTGGTGTATAGGCATTATTTATAAACTCTCAACAAAAATCCTTTGTCAAATATTATGAATGTTCTTTGTTTCCTGAATGTTGATTATTTTACTGACGTACTTTTATGCCTTGTACTTGAGTTGTTGGGTAGAGTAACCTTATAAGAGTTAAGACAATCTAGGTTATGTCCTTCATGTAGTAGTAGAAAAATTAGATGCTTAGACCCATAGAAAATGAACATGACTAAGAAACAAAAGCAGGAGCTCTGAAAGCTTGAGAGAGGCTTGGCAAATTTATGTTTGGAGTGGGCTACAAAATATTTATATTTTAAATGTCTTGTATAACAAATTAAACTTTTGACATATTTATAAAATAAAGTTATAGTTGTAAAATGGTAAAATGATTATAGGATCTATAAAAAGTATTACTTTAGAAGATCAATATAGTCTAGAAAGGGATAGAAATTTGGTTTTAAGATTAAGCCCCTTCCCAGGGCCATGGTGACAGCCCACCTAAGAGGCCATGGAGGAAGGGCCATGTCTGGTTCTGTGGTCCTACTGCAGCCAGGATCTTTGTTGATGTCCGTGGCCCAAGTTCCTAACAAAGGCCACAGGGATCCCTGGCTTCCAGGTCGCCACCAGTGACCATGTTGGGATTCAAGTGATGTGCAGCTACAGGTGCCATGCTGACCTGAGTGACCTGTGCTGTCATCCATGGCCATGGAGTCCTCTACGCCTGTACTGCTACTGAGGGCCATGTCTGGGTCAGTGGCCTCACTGCAGCCAGGGTTCAAGTTAGTGTCTGTGACTTAGGTTACCACTGACTACAGTACAGATTCTTGGGGTCTAAGCTGATATCTGAGGCCGTTTTGGTGTCCTAGGATAATTCTGCCTGCCACGGGAGCCGTGCAGATCTGGGCCTGCGGTCCCCCCCCCCAGCCATGTGGACATCCAGGGCCAAGCTGTGGCTGGGGGCTGTGGCTGTGGCCCTACCATAGCCAGGGTATATGTTGAGGTCTGACTCCTGTTACCACGGACCCTCAGACTGCTCTGGGTCTCCACCACCACCTGGGAACATGTTGGAGTCCATGGACCATGCTGTTGCTTGGCCTGTACTTATCTAAGAATTTTACACTGACCCGGGGCCATGGAGACATCCAGCCCAAGCTACTGCTGATGGCCATGCCTGAGTCTATGGTCCTACTGCAGCTGGGGTCCATGTTGATGTTCATGGCCCGTGTTAACACAGGGACCCATGCAAACCCTGTGTTGAATCATGAGTTGAAGTACAAGTTTCTCTCCGAGCTGGCCCCGCCCCCACTAGTCTAGGGAGAGCCCCACCCACACAGGAAAGTTTATCCCTTCCCTCACAGGTCCTGGGATAATGGACCCAATGATGAAAACTGACCCTACCCCTAATAGGATACCTAGCCCTCCACACTTGGGAAGAATGGCCTCACCCCTCACCTGAGGTTGGTGGTCCCAGCAGGCCCAGACTGACCAAATCAGCAGGTGGACATCCAGGGCTTTGAGCTGACACACCCCAACATCTACCCCATATATGACCTGCTGGAGTGTGTGAAGGGTCTGGGCCTGCAGAACAATGGGTGCATGGTCTACATGACTCAGGGCAACAGCAGGATATCCAGGGAGTTTCTGTGGTGGTCCAGTGTTGATGGTGTGCCCAAGGCCAGGAGCCTTGATTCTAACATTCATTACACAATGAACATTTGCTAGGAAAGCTATTGAACAAAAGGGTATACTGCATGATACACAGCAGCTCCCTTTCCAACTAAGACAAATGAAGAGGAGATGAAGAGGCAAAGACAGAGGAGCAAAATGTTTTGTTTTGGTTTGTTTGTTGATTTGTTTGTTTCTATTTCTCTTTTAGTTTTTCTTTGGGGGAAATACTACAAGAGTGAGGGGCAGATGTGGAGGGACTGGGAGATGGGTGGATTTGGGGTACATGATAGGAAATTTCCAAAAAAAATTTTGTTAAAAAAGATTAAGGCTTCTTGTAATCCTGCCATATAGAAATATATAACCTTATTTGAAAAGGGTATTGTGTGGGTACATATGTGTGCATGTGGGTGTAAGTGAGAGAGAGTGTGTGTATAAAATTTATAAATGTGGGGCTCAAGTCAAATGACTTTCCTGTTTGCTCTCATGATAACTACAGAGCTGGACCATACTTTGTTCTGCTATATCATCCTTTAGTTGAAAATACATACCTTGGTTTACCAGTAGGTAAATGGAGAATTGATAGAATAAACATTACTAGAACTCAAAGCTCACATCAAACCCCACACACTAATAGTAGGAGATTTCAACACTCCTCTCTCACCAATGGACAGGTCAACCAGACAGAAACTTAACAAAGAAATACGAGAACTAACAGATGTAATGAATCAAATGAATTTAATAGACATCTATAGAACATTCCACCCAAACAGGAAAGAATATACCTTCTTCTCAGCATCTCATGGAGCCTTCTCAAAAATTGATCACATACTCAGTAACAAAGCAAACATCCACAGATACAAAAAGGTTGGAGTAACCACCTGTGTCTTGTCAGATCACCATGGAGTAAAGTTAGAATGTAACAACAATTCCACCAACAAAAAGCCTGCAAACTCATGGAAACTGAACAGTCAACTACTGAACCACTCCTGGGTCAAGGAAGAAAT
>PVIU01017189.1:0-42705 GCA_004026605.1 Ondatra zibethicus
GTCAAAAAGTATTTTTTAAAAAGGGTCTTGCTATGTAGACAGGGTGACCTAGAACTCAAGACCCTCCTGCTTTAACTCCTACAATGCTGGGGCTACAGGCAAAATCCAAACCTCTTTTGGAATCTGATCAAAATAAACTTGTACCTCATGTAAGCTGAAGGCAGTCACAGGGATGGCTTAGAACCACAGCTAATGGCAGTACTGTGGCCACGTTTCTTTGCATCACTGAGTTCAGGACTCTGGTGAAGACATAGGTGCTGGGAAGCCTACACTTCCTATTTCTTCACCCCAGTGGTTGTACTGCTCAGGGATCTGAAGGACAGGAGCTTTCCCAGTTCTGCAAAATAGGAATCCTGCCAGGCTGGGCTGCTAAGCAGCACTATAGAGGCCAAGACTTCAGGGGGCTTGGGAGTGCTGAGATCTAATCCCCAGACTCCCTTCCAGAGCCAGGCACAGCATTCAAGTTTCAATGAGGGTACTGCTAAAGGCTAAATCTCTAACAAGCCGTGACCACAGACAGATATACAAACATGTAGTACATATTTATGGTGAAAATATAATTTTCTTTTCCATTACTGGTTCTAAGTACAAGTTTTAGAACGGAGCAAACAAGAGTCTAAGTGGTAGTTTCACCCCTTCTCATTTGTGTGACCCTGGGCGACTTATTTGACATCTGTCATCATGGGAGGGTCAGACCTACTCTGACAGGGTGCAGAGAACTGAAGCAGTGCAGCACTCAGTCCTGTAAACAGGAAGAGCACAATGAACTTGAAGGAGGGTATACAGCATAGTTCAATATGACAAGAAGTATGTATGATATTGCAGGTAACATTTTTTTTTTCCCACAAGCAATCAGGCTGTGCTTGGGAATGGCTTCAGAACAGGCTGGCGGGAACGCCCTCAGTGCACTGACTGGACTCTGTTGGGGATCAGAGGGGGTATCTTTTTGTTTGTTTTGTTTTTGGCTTTTTTTTAAAAAAATATTTATTATGTATACAATATTCTGTCTGTGTGTATGCCTACAGGCCAGAAGAGGGCACCAGACCCCATTAAAGATGGTTGTGAGCCACCATGTGGTTGCTGGGAATTGAACTCAGAAGCTTTGGAAGAGCAGGCAATGCTCTTAACCTCTGAGCCATCTCTCCAGCCCCTTGTCTTTGGCTTTTTGAGACGGGGTTTGCCAGTAGCTATGGAGCCTGTCCTGGAACTCGCTCTATAGACCAAGTTGGCCTTGAACTCACAGAGGTCCTCCTGCCTCTGCCTCCCAGTGCTGGGATTAAAGGTGTGTGCCACCACTTCTCAGCTGTTTGTTTTTTGAGACAGGGTTTCTCTCTGCAGCCCTGGCTGTCCTGGAACTCACTCTGTAGAACAGGCTGGCCTTGAACTCACTGCCTGCCTCTGCCTTTGGAGTGCTGGCTGAGAAAGATTCACTTTAAAGGTTAGAAAATTTCGTAAGTATAATTTTGTTTCTAATTCCCAAATCTCTTAACTCTGTGTTATAACTGCTTTGTTAGTGCCTCTTCTCATCACTGCTGGAAGAGCAATGATTTCCAATGGGTCTGGAGCAGATGTCTGCAGACACTAGTAACTATCACAACTAAAGCTCGTATCGCACTGGGAGAGCCTAAGAATGCTGTTAAAGCCTCAAAGCACAGACAGTCCCTACACTATAGAGAATGATTTGGTTTAGAAACCCTGGGTGTGGCTGACTTGGAGGTAGCAGCTGAGGGGCAACCATAAGCAGGCCAGAGCAGTCTGCTGTTTAAACTTCCTCCAGAGATCTCTGGTTTTCTCATCACAGCTGCTCCATATACCAGATGGAAACCTTGAACAAGTTACCTTATTTCATTGCGTCTCTGCTACCTTATCCAAAAGTATGCATGGAAATTTAAACCATCTATTTCATATAGCTTCTAGGAGCTGGAAATGAGGTAATACAAGAAAGGCATTTATGCCTGACATGCGGCCTGTTGGAACTAGTTACCAACATTATTAATGATGAGTATCTTGGACAGTACTCATTATCTGAATAATAGCTCTATATCAAGCTGACATGGAAGACTCTGAGGATACCACTCTATCAGATTCATGTCCTGCCAAATGCTAGAGAGCCATAGTATGAGGGCTCAAAGGGTTACTCGCTTTCCAAATAATTAGATTACTGGCCCAGGCAAATTAAGTATCTATCAAGGACAAATAAGTAAGTTTCTCTTGTTAAGACTCTGGGTGTTAGTTCTAGAGAGCCCTCCAAGAGCACATGTTCAAGAGCAAAGGCCACATTCTGAAGGGACATTCCTTTTGACTTCACAGGAACTTGGGTGAATAAATTCCCAGTGGAAATGACACACAACCACAACTTCCGGCTCAACGAGCGAGAAGTAGTTAAAGTCTCCATGATGCAGACTAAAGGGAATTTCCTTGCGGCAAATGACCAGGAGCTGGACTGTGACATTCTCCAGTTGGAGTATGTAGGGGACGTCAGCATGCTAATTGTGATCCCACGCAAGCTCTCAGGAATGAAGACTCTTGAAGCACAGCTGACGCCCCAGGTAGTAGAGAGATGGCAAAAAAGCATGACAAACAGGTACTTCAGGTCATTTGTTCTTTTGCTTTCTCAGGCTGGGGTATCTAAGAGTACTGAAGCCATGGCTAACTTTTATCCCTCTCTCCCTCTCTCTCTTCTGAGTCAGGGTCTCACTCTGTAGTGCAGATTGGCCTCAAGGGGGCAGTGACCTTCCTTCCTTATCAGTCTGACCAGTGTTGAGTGTGAGCCACCTACTCAGTTTCACCAGCGTCAGGAGTGTGAGCCGCCTACTCAGTTTCACCAGTGTCAGGAGTATGACCGCCCTACTTGGTTTCACCAGTGTCAGGAGTGTGACCGCCCTACTCAGTTTCACCAGTTTTTGTTTGTTTGTTTTTAAAGGGGAAAGTACGCAAAAGAACCCAAAAATTGCCACACAGGCCTTGCTTGTTTATTTCAGCCTGAATTTCTTGTTCAGTGGGAGCGCTGATGAGAAAGCCACAAAGCTGTCTCAGAAGGCAGGGACAGGTGGCTTCAGGTCATCTTAGGAACAGCCTCCATCTACTTACTATACCACACGTTGTGGCTCTGAGCCTCACTCTAGTCGACCCCAAGGTGCGACTAACATATTACTTATCAGGACCCACTGCTGTGTTTACTGCCCCCACCCCCAGCCCCTGCCTCTCAGTGCCTAGAATGTAAGAGGTTCCCAGCACAGATATCGCTAGCCTTCCCTGCCAGGAATTCTCAAGTTCTTTTTAATTCACTGAAGACTTGTCACTCATGATAGTCCTTGATCTTCATTTATTATTTAGTCGAAACTATTGATGTTAAATACTTGAAGTTACCGGGCGGTGGTGGCGCATGCCTTTAATCCCAGCACTCAGGAGGCAGAGGCAGGTGGATCTCTGTGAGTTCGAGTCCAGCCTGGTCTACAACAGCTAGTTCCAGGACAGGCTCTAAAGCTACAGAGAAACCCTGTCTCTCTCTTTTTTTTTTTTTTTTTAATATTTTTATGGTTTATTTAACTTTATGTGCATTGGTGTGAAGGTGTCAGATGCCCTACAACTGGATCTTCAGACAGTTGTGAGCTGCCATGTGGGTGCTGGGAATTGAACCTGGGTCCTCTGGAAGAGCAGTCAGTGCTCTTAACCACTGAGCCATCTCTCCAGCCCGAGAAACCCTGTCTCAAAAAAAAAAAAAAAAAAAAAAAAAAAAAAAAAAAAAAAAAAAAAAAAAAAAAGAAAAAAAAAAACAAAAAAACTTGAAGTTATTGGACAATGGCAAAAAGAATAGAGAAAGGGGATATATTTCTGTGTTACTAGATAACTACTGGTTAGGCTCATAATAAGAGGTGAAATCTGTTGGACAAGAAATAAAAAATACAGCAAAAGTGAAAATACTGCTGGGTACAGTAGCGCACCTCTGTAACCCAGCAGTAGGTACAGTAGTTCACCCCTGCAACCCAGCACTGGGGAAGCTGAGGCAGGAAATCATGAGTGAGACCCTGTTTCAAAACCACAAGCCAGCGAGATGGATCAGCAGGTAAAGGTGCTTGCTGCCAAGCCTAACTACCTGAGTTCAATTTCCGGGACCCACGTGGAGGAAGGAGAGAAGAGACACCTGAAAGTTGTCCTTTTCTGAACTCATAACACATACCCTGGGCAATATGCATGCATACATAAAATATGTAAATAAGTATAATAAAAATTAAAGCAAAATAAAAACCCTAAAATAGAAAACCTTAGAAGCTGATTCTTTGAGGAAGGTGGATTTCTCAGGTATATGATGATATTAAGCCCTATGGATTTCTTTAAAAATGTCCCTTCTGTACTTACTTCCTGTACCATCTCTCTCTTTGGTGGCATCCTCTCTGAAGTCAGTGAGGCCAAGCCACCCTGAGTTCTGTCCCTCGTCCAGCACAGCATGTCTGTCCCCTCACCCTCTTCCTCCCTGTGAACCCCTGAGTTCTGTCCCTGGTCCAGCACAGCATGTCCGTCCCCTCACCCTCTCCCTCCCTGTGGACTCCTAACATGAGGAGCCTGGCTAGACTCTAGCTAATTGCGAGCTTGCCCTCCCTGCTCAGCTCTGTTTAGCATCTTCCTTTCTCCCTCCCTTGGCCCTTCCCTTTATGCTCCAGTTAGATCCAAGGCCCTCATGTTTCTGATATATAAAACGGTCTAATACCTATAGATATCCTGTGCACACTTCCCCCACAGACTATAAGTCATCTCTACCTTACTTGTTATACCTAAGACAATATGAATGCTTGGTAAATAGTTGTTCTACTATACTGCTTACAGAACGATGAGAACAAAAACTCTGGACATTGTACAGGTGCAGTTTTCCCTGGTACCTGGAGTCTGTGTCTGTGACACTCATTGATATAAGGACTGTGACTGGACCTATGTTGGATGGCTTTTCCAAACCCTCAACTGACAGTACCAATATATACATTTTAAATGTCAAGAGATGCTATGTCAGTTCTGTGGTAAATACACCTCACTGCAGGCCAATTCAATTTAGCAGGGGAAATGTAATTTTTTTTTATCATTTGTATCCATAAAATTGGCTCCCTTCTTTTCCAACTAGAACTCGAGAGGTACTTCTGCCCAAGTTTAAGCTTGAGAAGAACTACAACCTGGTGGAGGTCCTTAAGTCCATGGGAATCACAAAGCTGTTCAGCAAGAATGGCAACATGTCAGGCATCTCAGACCAGAGGATCACCATTGATCTGGTAATGGCTCCCTCTTGTGTTAGTCTCCAGATCCTGCCTGCCACTGTTGCTGCCTCTTTCTCCAACCTCCTGGTGGGTCTGTGACCTAAACTTTAAAGATACAGGGGGCTGGGTGGCTATTTTGGCTCCCAAGCCTCTCAGTCTCTGGACATGGCCAATAGAATGTAGTTCTAGTGTTTAAAGGTAAGTATATATGATGTGACAGAGACTCTTGCTACAATTACCATGTGCTCAAAAACCATTTAAGGGTCATTTTGACTAGATGTGATTTTTGTCTTATGTAAGGTCTCTGGAACTTTTCTCTGATGATGAGTCTTTTTTTCCCCCCAAGACAGGGTTTCTTGCCAGGTGGTGGTGGCACACGCCTTTAATCCCAGCACTCAGGAGGCAGAGGCAGGAGGATCTCTGTGAGTTCGAGGCCAACCTGGTCTACAAGAGCTAGTTTCAGGACAGGTTCCAAAGCTACAGAGAAACCCTGTCTCGAAAAACCAAACCAAACCAAACCAAACAAAACAAAAAAACCAAAGACAGGGTTTCTCTGTGTAACAGCTCTAGCTGTCCCGAAACGAGCTCTTGTAGACCAGGCTGGCCTCGAACTCACAGAGTTCTGCCGCCTCTGCCTCCTGAGTGCTGGGATTAAAGGTGCGTGCCACTGCCTGGCCTGATGATGAGTCTTAATCAGGTGTTCCATCCCACCCCATCCCCACCTCTCATGACAACCTACACGACTGATATCTTTCCTTTCTGCTTTTAAACAGTTTAAGCACCAAAGCACCATCACGGTGAACGAAGAGGGCACACAAGCTGCAGCTGTAACCACGGTGGGATTCATGCCGCTGTCTACCCAAGTCCGGTTCACTGTTGACCGTCCTTTCCTGTTTCTAGTGTATGAGCACCGAACCAGTTGCCTGCTCTTCATGGGGAGAGTGGCCAACCCCACCAGGTCTTAACGGTGGTGGTCTGGGCACCTGGTGTAGTTTGGGGACACTCTGTAATTCTGTTCTCAGTCTAACGAAGAGGACAGAGATATTCTGATATGATAACTTACGTGGTAAATGATAATATCTGAATTTAAGGCCCACATAGGAGAAGAAAGTTACCAGGGACTAAGAAACTGACACAGCAAACAACACCACAAGACCACAGAAGTTATTGTGCTAACTCTAGTGCCAGCTATTCCCCAGAGGTCCTAGCAACATACGTACTGCCTCAGCCCCCACTCCTGGCACTTACGAGCAAACTGCCAGGGTGTATGTGATACTTTCTCTGCAGGTAGCCTCATCAATGTTATCATTCAAGGTTAAAAAGAGAAAACTCAACCAGCCCCCATCTAAATGCTATTCAGGAGGTTTCACCCCTTCCAGGGAGGATGCCCAAGCAGCACAATTCCTGCCCAGTGGAAAAATAACCTCAACACACCTGAGATGCTGAGACTTAATTCAAGGCCAACTTCCTAAATTCATGTGACCATCTCCTCTCCTGCTGCCTCGTGGTTACCTAGGTGTGTACACAAGGCTACAGATCCATGCTAGAGATAAATAAACAGCTATATTTACTGTGTATCTGTTAACAATTATCTTTTAAAAAGGGGGGGTGTGGGGCTGGAGAGATGGCTCAGAGGTTAAGAGCACTGCCTGCTCTTCCAAAGGTCCTGAGTTCAATTCCCAGCAACCACATGGTGGCTCACAACCATCTGAAATGGGGTCTGGTGCCCTCTTCTGGCCTGAAGGCATACACACAGAGAGAATATTGTATAAATAATAAATAAATAAATAAACATATATATATAAAAAGGGGGGGGTGTTTCACTATGTAGCTTTGGCTGGACTGGAACTTGCTAGGTAAACCAAGCTGGTCTTGACCGCATAAAGATCTGCTTACTTCTGCTTTCTGAGTGTTGGGATCCCTAATGTCATGTGTCATAACACCCAGTATAATTCTATTATTTTGCACCTCAAATAACAAAGGACAAGCTGGAAAACACCCTTAAGAAAGACAAAGGCGCTGGGTGGTGGTGGCGCATGCCTTTAATCTCAGCACTCGGGAGGCAGAGGCAGGTGGATCTTTGTGAGTTCGAGACCAGCCTGGTCTACAAGAGCTAGTTCCAGGACAGGCTCCAAAGCTACAGAGAAACCCTGTCTCAAAAAACCAAAAAAACAAAGAAAGAGAGAAAGAAAGAAAGAAAGAAAGGAAGGAAGGAAGGAAGGAAGGAAGGAAGGAAGGAAGGAAGAAAGAAAGACAAAGGTGTACAGAAAGTCACTCAAGTGTTATGCAGTGACTAATACATTACAGCAAGGCAAGTTTTGGATAAAGAGGTGTGTGGCTGAGTCCTTGGTACCAGTCTGATGGAATACCTGCGACAAGGTGCTCTAGTGTCTATAGCGAGGTGCATGCTTTAACTTTCATCTCTCAGATGTGGCCCTGCAGTAGGTCTGGTCTGATAAAAATGGCAACATCCAAGGAATACGACTTGGTACCATTCACAGTGCTCTGAAGACTGCTCAGAAGGCATGGGTCAAGATGTGCTTTCAGTGGGGAGACTGGCAGCTGTAACAGGAGCAGCAGCCACAAGTTTTGTGCTAACTGTAAACTCCACACCTTAGAGGAAGAAGTTTTATTTCCCAACAATGCAAGAATTGGAAGGGTTCTAAAACATTCACAAAATACAGCTACAAGGTGGGGCTGGGGTCCAAGGCTAGGCTTGCTGGACTTGAGGGTCTGGTAGAGAGTCTTAGTTACAGAGTACTCTGACCACATGAAACAATAATAGCAATGGGAACAGCTGAGAGGATCATGCTACCTCTAGTATAATGTATGAAATAGTGTGTATGTACATACTATATGCTCAATGCTGCCGGTTTTGGAGGTCACATTCTCACCACCTCTTCTTGACAGTTGAGGAAGCAATGGCAACTTACAGAAGAAGAGTAACTTGATGAGACCTAGATCTAACCCCAGGGCCTGGACTCCTTGCTAACTATCTTATACCTGCACCAGCATTCTATTGAGAATAAGACAGTATAGGACTGAGGCAAAATCTCCCCACTGCATCTTTTCAGTTCTTGGTGAAGCCTGAATAATGATGGCCCATCACTTTTTTCCTCCAATTTGTTTTAACACTGTTCTTTTCTGGTGTTTGTTTATATATTTTATCTTGCTGGTATTTTTTCTCACTCCTTACATTTCTAATTGCAGTTATTTCAAAATTGTGCCTTAAAAAGATGGGTGGATATGTCCCTGTAATCCTAGTTATTTCAGAGGTTGAGGTTAGGAGGATTGGTTAAGTGTAAAAGTTAGAGCCAGGACTATAAGGTGAAATCCTGTCTCAAAACAAACACCACCCCCTACTCCATATCTTTAGCCTTTGTCATATGTCCTTTTCCCAGAAAACTCCACGGTCTGACTTCCAATCCCTACCTCAGCCACCTGTGGCCTAGGTTGCTCCAGGCTCCTGCACAGGGCAAGGACCCTCTCATTTCCAGGGTCCCTAATTACTTACATTTACTTAGAATCCCTGCAGTCCCTCTTAAAGACACTAGCCTGCCATTTCTCAAAGCAGGAGAGGTCTAACTACAGCACAGGCTCTGGGGCAAGCTTCCTGGATGCAAACCCGATGCCTAGCAGCTATGAGATGTTGAGCAGGTTTTATACCTCACTATGCTTACTTGTAAAATGGAAATAAAAGCAGCAGTGATCTCACAGGGTTGTTGTGAGGTGGTAATACCTGGACAGGGTCTACACTAGGGATAAACATTTCTTGTTCTAGTCTAAGAAAGAACCTTACCAAGGGACTCTGAAATTAGAGGCTCTGGACAGTCTTTTCATGAGACACATGTGAACACAGATGTATTTCTGTGGAAAAGAAGTATAAAGCTTGCAAAAGTGTATATGACCTAGAAAAGGTTATAACCTGTCTAAGTCCACAAATACTACCTGGGGTGAAGATGAACCCGCTCTCAGTGAGACACAGGAATATTTCCTGGGAAGATGATACATCTCAATCAGCCACTATAGTCTGAGTAGATGAGGTGTCTAAGTGTCAGACAGTCTTCAAAATGCTTAAGTGTGGGTTATAGAGCAGCAAAAGCAATGAAAAAATAAGTTTGCAAAGTTAGAAGATAAAGATCACCTAACTAAGCAGGAAGGGATCCCACAACCACATGACCCAGCTTCACAGCAACTGGAGTGCTCCAGTTTCAGGAGGTTCCCGAGTGCTGACAGATGCATTAAAGAGCAAGAGCCAAGCCTTTTGCTCCAAATTAACCAACCCTTTTGAATCATTAAAAGTCTAAAACAGAGTATGTATTTCTCTTTGAAAAACAAACAACAACAAAACAGTACAAAACACTAAATATTAAAGAAACACACAAACAAAACAAAAAACCCCATACTACCTTTGGAAATCAATTTCTTTCAGAAGGTACAAGAGGTCACTAAAAGGCAAATGTAAAAACTCATGATCCTTTGGCTCTCTGTTGAGCAAGTAGATCAAATATTTGTTTCCTCCCCCGTAAAATAACCATTAACTTTTGTTAAAAATACAAAAGTCTCCGGGAAGCCCACACCCACCTTTGGGCATGTATAACTGTTCCTTTGCCATAAAGTGTGTGCCTGAATGCCTGGCTGCGTCCCTGTGTCTCCTCTTTTAACATCATGCTGAAGGGTGCTGGAGAGATGGTTCAGTGGTTCAGAGCACTGCCTGTTCTTCCAAAGGACCAGGGTTCAATTCCCAGCACCCACATAGCAGCTCACACCTGTCTGTCTGTAACTCCAGTTCCAGGGGATCTAATACCCTCACACCAATGCACCACAAATAAAATTAAATAAATTATTATTAAAAAACCCATCATGCTGAAATCTACACTGAAATCTTTTTCTTTTTAAAAAAGATTTATTTATTATGTATACAGTGTTCTGCCTACATGCCAGAAGAGGGCACCATATCTCATTACAGATGGTTGTGGGTGCTGGGAATTGAACTCAGGACCTCTGGAAGAACAACCAGTGCTCTTAACCGCTGAGCCATCTCTCCAGCCCTGAAATCTTTTTCTTAACCCCAATTAGAAGTGATAATATTCAGTCAGGTGGTGGTAGATCATGCCTTTACTCCCAGCACTCCTGTATACCTATGCTTTTCCATGGGCTTTGCTGACTTCTTTTCAACAGGCTGAGAAAGTACCTACCGGGGCTTCATGCTCCTCACCTTTCTCTCTAGGCCAAACAGAAGGCGTACATGTGAGAGCATGTATAGAGCCACAGCTCGACTTCTGCTGCTGGCAGTCTAACCCAGAGCCTCGCATGTACCAACTAAGCCCTATTATTGAGTAAGCCTTCAGTCCACAAAGACACTTTAAAACATGATTGTATGTTGGATAACATTAATGACAAAGTGGGAAACTTTGTTTTAAAAAATAGTCAGTAGGGGAAAATACCATTATAGAAAGGCTCTTGCAATCCTGAAAATCTGTTTTGTTTTTATTTTTTTTAAAATGTGTATGGGTGTTTTGCCTACATATATATTTTTGCACCATGTGTGTGCCTAGTACCATGGAGGTCAGAAGAGGGTGTCAGATCTCCTAGAACTGAAGTTACAGATGGTTGTGAGCCACCATGTGGGATTTTGAAATCAAACCCAGCTCCTCTGTAAGAGTAACAAGTGCTTTTAACCACTGGGCATCTCTCCAGCCCCTGTGTAAATCTGTAAGAGCAGTGAGAACCAGTGATGGCAAGTCCCAAGGTGTTAAGGTCTTCAGAAGGAACATGCACCATTAGCGTTCACTGCACTGCCTCCTTCCCCTCAAACATCCTCACGGGATGAAATGTCCTAGTACAGACCATAGTCTTCATTCTGTATCAATATAAACTCACAGGAGGCACAGTCAGAAAACGAGTGTGTAGGTAAAAAGATGGCCTATGTATATGTGGGATACTACACAAAATGTATGATTTTTTTACTATTAAAGAGCAATAATAATAACCTGCCTAGAAGTCCCAAGGTTTAAAGAACACTCAAGATGAGCACACAAACCACTTCACTACGATGAGGAGAGATAAATCTGATATGCCTGCAATCCTAGTACCTGAAAGGCCGAGGCAGACCAGCTGCCAAGTTCAAGGCTAGCCTGGAGTACACAGAGAGTTCTAGACTACCCCAGGCTACATAGCAAGACCACCTCCCCCCGCACTGCCCGGACACACACCTCTCCACTTGCCTGTCCAACTATCTTGTCCTTAGCACCCTCAGCGCCCAGCTAGGTGGGCTCTACTGATACACTTTCAAGACCTGAACTATGGCATGACATGAGGCGAGAACAAGAGAGGGATAAAAATATGAGAACACAAGGCCCCAGGACTGCTACTGGGAATGACTAAGAGTGCAGAAAACCTTCACAGAGGTTATTTGCAGAAACTAAGTGTAGCGGTGCACACCTTTAATCCCAGCACCCAGGAGGCAGAGGTAGGCGGATCTCTGTGAGTTTGAGATCAGCCTGTTCTACAGAGTGAGTTCCAGACCAACCAAAGCTATACAATAAGACCTTATCTTTATTATTTTTATATAAACTTTTTATTTTTTGCAGAGCAGTGGACACAGCATAAAACAGGACTGGATAACTATGGGCTCTCTAGCACAGCTGTGTCTAATCAGGAAGCAGCCCCCACTGTCTTCTCACAGGAGAGAGTCAAGGAAGGAGGCAAAGCAGCAGTAAAGGACAGAGCACAATGCAGAGTAAGCAGGGCCAGACCTCAGTGCCATGCAAAAGGAACTGGAGTGAGTTCCCTGCCAGACTGCTGAGGAAGTCTGGGCACAGACAGAGTTATCCCTATAGGTTGTCACTCAAAGTTGTTGGTGACTGAAACAACCATCTATAAAGTTACTGGGATCCCCTTTCTTTCTTTCTTTCTTTCTTTCTTTCTTTCTTTCTTTCTTTCTTTCTTTCTTTCTTTCTTTCTTTCTTTCTTTCTTCCTTTCTTGTCATTGTTGTTTGTTTGTTTTTTGAGATAGGGTCTCTGTATAGCTCTGGCTGTCCTGGAACTCACTCTGTAGACCACAGAGTTATCCCTATAGGTTGTCATTCAAAGTTGTTGGTGACTGAAACAACCATCTATAGAGTTACTAGCATTCCATTTATTTATTTATTTACTTATTTATTTATTGTCATTGTTTTTTTTTAATTTATTATGTATACAATATTTGTCTGTGTGTATGTCTCCAGACCAGAAGACGGCACCAGACCTCATTACAGATGGTTGTGAGCCACCATGTAGTTGCAGGGAATTGAACTCAGGACCTTTAGGAAGAGCAGGCACTGCTCTTAACCACTGAGCCATCTCTCCAGCCCATGTTTGTTTGTTTTTTGAGACAGGGTCTCGGTATATAGCTCTGGCTGTCCTGGAACTCACTCTGTAGACTAGGCTGGCCTCTAACTGACAGAGATCAACTTGCCTCTGTCTCCCGAGTGCTAGAATTAGTGTGAGCCTTTCTGTCCAGCAGAATTACTGAGATTTTTAGAAAGCATTTTTATAAGGAATTGACTCAAACATGAATAGTTGGAACTTGAATCATCTGACAAGTGAATACTCACCACAGCAATTACAGGAATGAGCACCCCCAAATTCCCTGCACTGCTGGAAGCCTAGGAAAATAGCAAAAACATTTCTTTTACAAACAAAAAAACCCAACAGTATTGTACAGACTAGGATTCCCTAACCTAAGAAAAACAACAAGGCATATTCATAGGCATATAAAGACACTCATCTGTCACATTCTTTGGTTCTGGCACTTTTCCCATGCTAAGCACTTAAACTAAAACCCTAGTCCCTGTGCTGCATAATTCACTTTTGTGCACATGGTGCTGAGGACTGACCCTGGAGCCTTGCACATGCTGCACAAGTACTCTGCCACTAGGCCACACCCTTAGCTCTAGAATAGCTACAGTGAGGGGTAGACAGAGACAACTTAAATGTCAAATATAAACCATTAACTTATGATTGTATAAATAGTGGCAGTTCTACATTAGTGTGTGACGTAGTCACTAAGAAAACAACTTTTTGAAAAAAAAATTACTCACTTTGGAAGAGTGCTGACAGAAATTTTAAATGAAAGCAAATGAGCGTTTGAGTACCCTCTGATTCAATTATAGTTAGGCAATATATGCAAGCAGAGAAAATATGCCAAAGCATTGTCAATGATTTCACCTAAGTAGAGGGATGATGGCTTTTTGCTTACTAAGTTCTGTAACTTTTCTATAAGTTAGGAAATCCCAGAAGATTTAATAATT
The DNA here is from genome assembly GCA_004026605.1 of Ondatra zibethicus. Classification (NCBI taxonomy): domain Eukaryota; kingdom Metazoa; phylum Chordata; class Mammalia; order Rodentia; family Cricetidae; genus Ondatra; species Ondatra zibethicus. The sequence goes on from PVIU01017189.1 coordinate 13,538, forward strand.
AAATGGTTAAGTTCTCTAATAGGCCCAAAAATCTGGCTAAACTGCAACAAACACTTGTGGGGAGCTAAGGAAGCCCTGAGCAAAGGTGTATTGTCGACTTGGGCACAGCTGTCAAGGACCTAACGTCTCAGATCCCATGGGAGTGGCAAATCCTCTCTTGTCTCAGTGCAAATGATGACAGTGTGACAATTGGCCGGTGTGACAACAACTGACTTGCAGCAGCAGCTTCTTACCTCTGAATGACTGAGATGGCCCTCTATAAAGACCCTCTCCCTGTGCTAGACACAATAAATACACAGAGGTTCTGGGTTGCTGAGTAGGAGTGCTCCATTAGAGCAAGCACAGCCTCCCTGACCTCAACTTCTATGGATGTGTCCTTTCTTCATTCCCTCACTGCTCTAGTCAGGTTTTCAGGACCAAGCCATGCTGGACTTGGCAGACAATGGTGCTAAACTTTAGAAGAATGAACTATGCACTGTATTTGTAATAGTGATAGCAGATAGCATTGAGGACACCACTGTGACCTGGAACTGTTCCGAATGCTTTTCTTGCATTAACTTCTGGTGAGATTCACCAAGAATCAGAGCATCTTGGCAAGGTCATGTGGTCACTTGAGAAGATGCAGACAAAATCCCAATCTGGTTTTCCTGGGCTGTAGCAAATGAGCACTGGTCCTCTTTGCTCTGAACTGGAAAACCCAAAGTCTCAGAGCTACACAATGAAGTAGAACCCTCTCCATGGGTCTTAGTTTAACTTTTTTTTTTTTTTTTTTTTTTAAATACAGGCTGGCCTAGAACATGCTATGAAGACTAGGCTAGTGGCTAGTTCTCTATCTCCTGAGGGATGGGATTAAAGGCATGCACCATCACATCTGGCAGTTATGGGTAGTCATGAGCCAGTATCTTCCTCTTGCTTTTACAGGCTCCCCTTACCCAAGAAGGTCCTATTTCAATAAATACTTGGCAAACAGTAGCTACTCTACAAAGAACAGGATTCCTACCTCTGTACTTAGGAGAAATAGAATCCTGGTGTTGCTCTTCTAGCCTGTGAATAAGCATTAAATCCCAGGAGTCTTGAGACTCCATAGGAAAGTGTGGCAAGAGGAAGCAAACAGGAGTGAACACAGGTCGCAGTAGGTCAGTGGGCACTGGCCCATTTCTTGTAGGAAGGAAAGAAAACACACTTCCTCAAGTGTTTAGTACCTCCTTGCATCACCAGCCCTTCTCTCCCATCAACCTGACACTTAGTCTCTCCTGAGAGCTGGGAAAGTCACCAGCCTGGGAATCTTGATAGACTGGTCAGAAGAACAAGGCTGAATTATAGACAAGGTCTTTTATTTTTTTATTTTTATTTGATGTGCATTGGGTGTTTTACCTGCATGTATGTCTGTGTAAGGACATTGGATCCCCTGGTACCAGAGTTACAGATAGGTGTGAGCTGCCATGTGGGTGCTGGGAATTGAACCCGAGTACACTGGAAGAGCAGCCAATGCTCTTAACCATTGAGTCATGTCCAGCCCCTATGGACAAGATCTTAAACAGGTTCTTTTGTTTTGTTTTTGGCATCAGCTACTCGTTGACCAAGGCTTTCACAGGAAGGATTCCATGGAGATGTCAACTCAGATATCACCTCTGCGAGGCATTCCTGACCAGCCTAGTCTAAAGTGCTCCTTGCTGGACTGCTATGCTCCCCAAAGCCTCTCAAGGAGAGGGTGCTATCTTATTTACTTGACCCCCTCACCTGGAACAACGGCCAGGACCCTGCAGCCCACAGGCCTAATCCTAACCATTATCTGTCTCTTGCATAAGCCTACAGCTGCTGTCAGCTACCACAGCAGAGTGGAGCTGTTGCAACAGAAGCTGTCTTGAGCCTGCAAAGCCTACAATATTGACAGCCTCGCTCTTTACAGTAAGTGGGCTGACCCTGACTGGTGACAGTACCTGACACCCAGTGGCTGAATAGTAACTGGGAAAGATAAAGGGAGGGAATAGTATAAGAGCATGAAAATGGAAACATGGGAGAAGGTTTGCTGTTAGTGGGGAGATGATGTGGTAAGAGAGACCCCCTCATCTTAAACACCCCCCAAATAATCAATTTGAGCATTTAAAAGGTAGTATTTTGTCTGTCCGTGTGGATCTGCCTTTCTAGAACAGTCTTATAGCAGATAAAAGATGGTACTCCGTATGTTCCAATGGCAGCATGTAAGGTCCTCCTCAGCATAGGCTCAGGCCAGGACACCCTCACCTGCTTCCAGATGAGTGACACAGGGAGAGAGCTGGCAGGAAGAAGACCATGCTGCTGCCGCCGCCACTGGAGCTGATACAAGCCAGATGCAGTCTGGTGAGGAAGCCTCACCCCTACCCTACCAGCATCCTGAGTGAGAACCCACTCTCCTTCTTCTTGTTTTCTCCAGATGTTCTTAAACCACCTAACAGGTGGTAGGGTGTAACTCAGTGGTGGAGCACACACTTAGCATATGTGAAATTGTGGCTTTGAGCCCCAGAACCAAAAATTTAAAAAGTAAATAATTTAACACAGAAAGCACCATATTTCAGCCAAGACAGTGCCTCAAAACCCAGCAACCTTTCTTCCTACCTTCAGGGCGGGGCCCTTCTCACTCGCCCTCTCACTGGCTCTTTTCCCCTCCAGGCCCAGCTGCACAAACAGTTCCAGCAGGTTCATCAACAGCTCGTCCACAAGATGCTCTTCCTGAATGTTGGCTGCAATGTTGGCTAGGGCATTGATCACTGCTAGGGAACAGTGCCTAAATAAAAGGAACAAAGGCAAACCCACTGCTGAGCCTTCAGCTGCTGGAGGGAGAAACACTGGCTCGAAGTTGGTCTGGCCTGCCTCACCAGGCACAAGGAACTCCCAAAAGGTTATGAACATGTCATCGTCATGACAAACAGACCCTGAAAATAAATGGCTGAATAAGTTACTATGGACCTCTTGACCCAGAATCTGGTTCAGAGAGCTAGATACCAGGGACCCTGACTTTCCTCTGACCATTAAAAGCCTACTGAATATCCAGATGTAGAATTAGTTCTAGACTTTTCTGCTTGAGTTCTGTTATTCTCCTTCAAATCAAACCCAAACTCCTGATGATTAGCTTCTCATCCGTGCTCCCAAAACTCTGGGACTGACATTACTAGTAGCAGACAGTGAACACGAAGGAGACTTGTAGTGATATTATGTTTGTAATCTAGAAAACAAAGCTTGCCTGAAGATCAGAGTACAGAGCTAAGCCACTAGTTAGCCACAGAGGTCAGGCAGTGGTGGCACACACCTTTAATCTCAGTACTCAAGAGACAGAGGCCCTGATAGATCTCTGTGAGTTCAAGGTCACCCTGGGCTACATGAAACTGATGAAGTCTGAAAAAGAAATAGAGCTGGGTGGTGGTGGATCACATGTTTAATCCCAGTACTTAGGAGTGGTGTGGGAAGTCCTTTTGTCTATGTGTTGCTTTTATTGGTTAATGAATAAATCTGTTTTGGCCAGTGGCTTAGCAAAATAGAGCTAGGCAGGAAAACTAAAATAAATGCTGGGAGAAAGACAGTGGAGTCACTAGAAGCCGTGTAGCCCTGCCAGAGACAAACACTGTATGGAAATTTACTTGGTAAACTACAGCCACATGGCAATACACAGATTAATAAAAATGGGTTAATAGAAAGCCAGAAATAGGCTTAAGATATTGGCCAAACTGTATTGCAAATAATATAGTTTTTGTGTGATTATTTCAGGAGTCTGGGTGGCCAGGAAATGAACAAGCGGCTTTTGCCAACATAGGAGTCACATGCTTTTAATCCCAGCCCTAGGGAGGTGGCGATAGAGAAGAGTGATATGGCTGGGAAGAGAGACGAATATAAGGAGGGAGGAGGCAGGAGCTGGGATGCAGTCTGAGGCAGCGGTTTGAGTATGCAGTCTGAGGATTGCCCCTTTAGTCTGAAGATTTGGTAGAGGTAAAAGGTCTCTCTAGTGGCTGACTACACTGCTTCTCTGATTTCTCAGTTTTCACCCCCTAATATCTGACTCTAGGTTTTTATTTATTAAGACCAACTAGATTTTGTGCTACAGAGTCCCAGGACCACCTGCCTCTGGATTACGGACATCCTATATAAACCCCAGGAGTGAAACTGATGTTGCCCCTTCAGCCAGATGCCAGGGGCCAGGCCTCTGCAGCTTTGCAATCAGCAGCTCTGATACTTGGCATGGTGTGTTACTAGTTGATGCATATAGGCCTTTGAGCCTTGGTCTCTTCCTGTGTGAAACAAGTATAATAATTTCCTCTTCATAAGCAGGAGGAGTTAAGCACTGAACAGGCTGGTCCCTAGCAAATGCTAGTCATGACAAAAGATACTCCTTTTCCAGTTAGGTGCTATCAAATGTTCCTACTGGTGAGAAGACACTGGGGTGTGTGTGTGTGTGTGTGTGTGTGTGTGTGTGTGTGTGTGTGCGTGCGTGCGTGCGTGCGTGTGTGTGTGTGTGTGTGTGTAGAGGCTGGAACCCAGGACCCTGTGTATGCCAGGTAAGTGTTCTAACACTGAGCTACAGCCTCAGATTGACAAATCATTTTAACGGCAATAAGAGGCTTTATGGGGAAAAAATGGCAATCTCGACCAGAAACTGAAGAAACTATAGCATGAGATTAGCAGGAATTTCACAAAGTGAGGGTAGAGCTCAGCAAGATCAACACAAGGGCCAGAAAGAGGCCAGCAGGGAGCCAGGACAAAGAGCAGGAGGTGCCCAAGGACAAGGAGTCCCAGAAAACACGTTCAGATTAAGGGAACAACATGGGAAAAGAAGCGCACACACCAGGATGGACAGAAGGTGGAGGCGAGTTTGGATGGGACCCCAATCCAGTCCTCAGATTGTCTGGACACACATGGTGGCAGTGAGAAAACACTGATACAACTGTTCCTCACTACCCATGGGAAACTGGCTGCAAAACATCCTTTCATTTAAAATGATATGGTAGCTGGGTATAATAGCAAATAACATTCATTTGTAATCTCAGCACTTAGATGGTGGAGGCAGGAGCATCATGAGTTTGAGGCAACCTGAGCTATCACAGCAAGACTGTATCTTAATAAACAAAAGGTAAATAAACTAGGATGGTATTTGCGTATATTATGACCACATTCTTGCATATTTTAAATCATTTCATAATTACCCATAGTGCTTACTACAATGCAAATATCACAAAAAGTGTTTTTTGTTGCTGTTGTTGTTAGTATTGGTTTTTTTTTTTTTTTTTAAAGATAGGATTTCACTATGTAAGAAGGCTTAACACCCACAGGTCAATCCTCAAACTTTCCTCAAACAGAGTTAAATGCTGTCAAGCTCTAAAGCAACGAGGTATAGAATTACCTGTAGCCATGGTCTTTGTAGTCTTTGGTGGCCGAATATACAACTGAACTGGCCTTCACACTGATTTGCTGAAAGAGATTCCAGACTTCCTGATAAATGTATTGCTGGAAGAGAGAAGGAGATACTGTCACCATGCCATAATTCCTGAGGCCACTCCTAGACATGGGAAGACCCCTTCCATCATCACCCAGGGAGAGCTCTGGAATCTGATAACAAAAAGGACCATGCAGGGCATACTTTTGTATGCATGTGTATGTTTAAGTGCCAAGACATTTATATGGTGGTAAGAGGAAAACATTTTAATTTTCTCCTCCCATCACTCAGGTTCCAGGGATTGAACTCAAGTTCACAGGCTTGTTAGCAAGTCTTTTTACCAACTAAGTCATCTTTGCCAGCTATGTTTATTTTATTGATTGACTGGTTTATATACAGCATTTTACTATGAAGCCCTGGCTGGCCTAGAACTCACTATATAGAGCAAGCTGCTTTTGAACTCACAGAAATCCTCCTGCCTCTGGTTCCCAAGTGCTGGGATTCCATGCCTGGACTATTTATTTTATTGCTTTAAGATTCTATTTTTTAAATTATGTATATATGTGGGGGTCTGCATAGGAATGTGTGCCTGGGATGCAGGTACCCTCAGAGGCCAGAAGAGAGCATCATACCTCCTAGAGCTGAGGTCTTGGGAGGCCCTGTGCCACCTGACTGGGAGCTTAGGACTGAGCTCGGGTCTTCTAGAATAGTATGCATTTCTGGCTTTTTTTTTTTTCTTAAGACAAGGGTTTGAATTCCTAATTCTTTTGTCTTTACTTCCTAAGTGCTGGGACTACAGACTTTTATCATGGTTCCTGCCTAAGGAGATCTATTTCTAGAGCTCTAAGAAAACCCAAATCAAATGTAAAGGAGAAGTAGCTTTTATTTAGACCCAATTTTATGCTAGCTACATTGATAAGAAATGAGTTTAAACTTCCTTTCCAAAGAGCGATACCACCACTGACTATAAATTCTCCCCATACAGTGCTGAAACCACTGTGAGAATTTAGCTTAGTTTCAAGTTGCATTAACAGTGCAATTTTATACTCCTTATAATCAAGGTTTCCAGCCCCACCCTTACTGCAGGGCTTTCCCTTACATTTCCAGTGATAACCAGGCAGCCCAGCTGGTCGATGATGAGAACATCAAGCGGTGAGGGAGGCTGGCAGAATTTCTGCTGCAGGATCTGCAGAATTGGCTCCATGACCTTTGGGGTGTCTCTCAGAGCCACTGCAATGTGTCCCAAGGCACGGATGGTATGGTCAGGAATCAAGTGAGCATCCCTATGGAGGGGGAACAAGAGAGGTGTTTGGAAAGCTTTGAGAATTCGGTGTGGTGGCGCACACCTTTAATCCCAGCACTCAGGAGGCAGAGGCAGGTGGATCTTTGGGTTCAAGGCCAGCCTGGTTTATGGAATGACATCCAGGCCAGTCAGGGTTCCACAGAAAAACCTTGTTTCAAAAAAAAAAAAAACCAAAAAATGATCAAACAAAAAACCCTCCAAAAGTAAAGCAGCTCTGAGGCATGCAGTGGTGAAACAAAACAAGAGACCACAGCCTCGACCTTGTTCCCCATGGCCTTGAAGAAGCATTCTTCTGAAGGAACTGCCGAGGTCTGGGTCTCTCACCACATTCAGAGACAGAGACCCAGACTGTTTCACTCCAGCACGTGGTCCAGAATGTACATTTGAGGGTAAGATTGACCTTGACTCTTCAGCAGTGATGCACGGCTACACTGTGAGCAGGGAAGAGGCACAAACACACAGTAACTGAGCCTGCAAAGCATAGCCATGCTTCCAAATGATAGACACATACTTGTCACTTTCCTGGGAGATGTACAGTCGGTTGGAGAGGCTAGCCAGGAAGGCCTCCACTATCACTGGGTCCACGGTCAGGCCAGCCTTCAGGCACCTGTGCAGCAAAGAAGTCCAAGTGACATCAGGTATTAAGAAAATGGAATGGTTTTTTTTTGTTGTTGTTGTTTTGTTTTTTTGCTGCTTGGTTTGTTTCTTGCTAAGGTGTACAATATTTTACATAGCAGCTCTGAAGTTTCTATTCCAGAAATCTGAATGGAAAGCCATTCTATAGAATGAATTTAAGGAATTATAGCCAACTTCACCCACTTGGTAGTGTCTCTTCTGGAAACAATAACTTAAAACTTTGCCAGTTTTGAAGGAACAGCTTCCTTCAGAATAACGTAACCATGCTAATTCCAATTTCACACTTCCTTTACCATTCATAGCAACTGACTCCCAGACAGCTGAGGGAACATCAGTACCAAGCCCCTGCTGATTAACTCCAGGAAATTAAAAAAGCAAAGCACATGTCCTGCCACTAAGCTCTGCTCCCCACCAGGGTGTTTTATTAAGGAAAGATGCTTATGTTATTCAGAAAATAGAAGCTCCCAAGAACGTGAAGCCTTCTTTCTCAGGTGTATCCTGCTTGCCCCATCTGACTGGCTCTTAAGGCATACTGAGAATTCAAAAGGAGGCACACATTCATACAAATTAGAGAGCAAGAGCATAAAGCAAGTCTCCACAGCAAAGAATACTTAATCTTATTGAAAACAACAGTAAAAGCTGTTGTGGGACATTTGATCACACTGTGTGAAGACATGTCTCTGCTAAGGCACGTACTGATTGGTCTAATAAAGAGCTGAATTGCCAAAAGATAGGCAGCAGAAGATAGGCAGGACTTCCGGGAAGAGAAGAACTTGGAAGAATTCGAAAGGCAGGGGATTCGCCAGTCAGACAAAGGGGAGGTAACAAGCCATGAGGCAGAATGTAGATTAATATAAACAGGTTAATTTAAGTTTTAAGAGCTAGTTGGGAAAAAGCCTAGGCTAAGGCCAAGCTTTCATAATCAATAAGAAGTCTCTGTGTCATTATTTGGGAGCTGGTAGTCCAAATAAAGACCTGTAGTAAAAAAATCTCTGACTTATATCAAATATTATACAAAAAAAATATAATTACACATTACTTTGGAAGATGAGCCAAGGGGGCAAGCCTCTTTTTTAAAAATATACTACAATTTTTCTCTAATAAGCACTTTTATTTTTCTGACCAAGAAAAGGAAGGCAGCTTTATTGAAAAAAAAACAAACAAACTAAACAACTCTTTTTATAAATATACAATAAAAAGAAACAAGCTTTAAACGAAAATGAAAACTTCAGCTGGGCGGTGGTGGCACACGCCTAGGCAGGTGCGGATCTCTGTGAGTTCGAGGCCAACCTGGTCTACAAGAGCTAGTTCCAGGACAGGCTCCAAAGCTACAGAGAAACCCAGTCTTTAAAAACCAAAAAAAAAAAAAAAAAAAAAAGAAGAAGAAGAAGAAGAAGAAAAGGATAACTTCATTCCTTTTGCATTGAGCCTTTGCCTCCTCACCCCCCCCCGTCCCCCTGCCCCGGCTTCCTTAGTTAAAGCTCCCACCTGCAGATGTTGTCAATGGCTATGTCCCGCAGCTGCTCATACATGGACGGCTGGTTCTTCTTACCCGGCAAGACATTTAGAGTTGACTCGGAATGCTCATTGGTGACACTGATTTTTATATCGTTGCCAGCAACTAAAAGTAAAAACTCAAATTCAAACTTGTGTCTGATTTAGTTTTACTTTCATCCCTTTCTTTGTCTCAAACTAAGACTACAAGATAGTAGGCTTTATTTTTAGCTTGTGAAAACAAGCATGCAAACATCCAACCACATCTTACCTGCTGGTTTGCTTCCTTTTTTCTTTTTCTGAGACAGGATCTTACCATGCAGCTCTGGGCTGCTTGGAGCTCACTATGTGGACCATGCTTGTCCCCTTAAAAGGCATGCACCACCACGCTTGGCTTACTGAACAGACCAAACATTTAGAGTCAAGAGTCTGAGACCAACAGAAAGGGTGAAGGAACATGTTTAAATCAAAAGGACAGGTGGTTTATAAAGTGTTAAACTTGCTTACATAGATCTAATCTACATGGGAAGTAGAAAGTAGAAAAAGACAAGATCTCCTGAGTAAATTGGGAGCATGGGGACCTTGGGGGAGGATTGAAGGGGGGGAGGGAGAGACATGGAGGGGAGCAGAAAAAATGTAGAGCTCAATAAAAATCTATTTAAAAAACGGGAAAAAAGTGTTAAACTTGCTTATAAAGTAAGTTCAGCAATTTCTTAATGAACCAGTTTTTAAAAATGACAAAGTCAGGCATGGTGGTGCACACCTTTAATCCCAGCATTCCAGAGAGAGGCAGGTGGATCTCTGTAAATTCAAGGCCAGCCTGGTATATAAATAGTGAGTTCCAGGACAGACAGGGTTATGTAGAGAGACCTGTCTCAAACAACAACAACATAAATGACAAATATCCACATGAATGTAGCTTTGATGCTCAGTGAGGAAGTCCTGTCTCGTCCAAGCAGTGTGCACAAAGCAGGTAAGTGTGTGTTTGGGTGATGGTGCACGTGACAGAAGCCTGGGAGATCATAAGCACAAACTTAAACATTTATACCATTCCTTAACAAAGTTAAAATGACTGATTCAAAAGATAGTTTGAAAACATCACAATTATGAATCAAGGATTTTTTTCTTCTGGTTGTGTGTCTTTATTATAAGACTGAGGGAGTCTTCTGATGGCTAGGTTTGGGTTTCTTCATCTGAAGGGAAAAGATATCAGTGTAACTATGCATGACATTAACTACATTAGTGCCTCCCATCCATGGAAGCTGGACTAATTAATTAGTTAGTTAACTAATCAATCTGTACTAATTACTATAATATGAGAAGATCTGCTCTGAGCCTGCAACCTCTATGGGGCAGTGTGGATCAAATGAAGCAGTGTACATAAGACTCCCAACCCAGCTCTGAGGCCTTCAATAGGAAGCAGAGAAAGCCTGAAACCTAGGGAATGGGGATCTGAACAGAGATAGAAGGAAAGATGTAGAGGAGAGGAATGACCCAAACAAGTATGGTCAGAACTCAAATAGTTACACGGCCCTTCTCACAAGGATCCAGAAGCTCTGAATGCTGAAGATGAGCTTGTTGTGGAATATGAGTTGGAAATGTGTACATTTGTTTATGTTATGGAACATTTGTTTAATGATGCAAAGATGTCCTGCATTCTTTTATGCTGCATTTGTTTAACTCTGTAAAGCTGTGTTACTTTGCCTGTTTAAAACACTTGATAGGTCTAACAAAGAGCTGAATAACCAATAGTAAGGCAGGAGAAAGGAAAGGTGGGTCTGGCAGGCAGAAAGAATAAATAGGAGGAGAAATCTGAGGAGAGAAGATTGAGGAGTGAGAGAAAAGGAGGAAGACTCCAGGGGCCAGCCACCCAGCTAGACAAAGAACAAGAAGGAAAGATATACAGAAATAGAAAAAGGTAAAAGGCCAGAAGCAAAAGGTAGATGGGATAATTTAAGTTAAGAGAAGCTGGCAAGAAATAAGCCAAGCTGGTGGGGGAGAACAATTCTATATCTGTCAATTATGTTTTAAATAAACGCTGATTGGCCATTAGCCAGGCAGGAAGTATAGGCAGGAAAACCAGGCAGGAAGTAGAGGTGGGGCAATGAGAACAGGAGAATGCTGGGAAGGAGGAAGCCCATTCCTCCCCAGTCCTGCCCAGACCATGGAAGAAGCAGGATGTGACCTACCCTGCTGAAAAAGGTACTGAGCCATGTGGCTAACTTAGATAAGAATAATGGATTAATATAAGTTATAAGAGCTAAAAAGAAGCCAGAGCTAATGGGCCAATCAATTTATAATTAATATAGATCTGTGTGTAATTTCTTTGGGGGTTACCGGCAGTGGGGACTGGGCAGGACAGAAAACCCCACAAGCAGGCCCTCATGTTACACCAAGCTAAGGCCAGGCATTCATAATTAAGAATAAGGCTCCATGTGCTTTATTTGGGAGCTGGGTGGTAGGCCCCTCAAAGAGCAAAGAGTGAAAAGCAAACAGCTACAAGAGCTATTACCTGTGTGGTACTGACTGTGGTACTTATAGAGCTTCACCAGCACCGGGGATGGAATCACCAGAAAGTCTCTCAAAGATGGTGTCACTGAGTGTACCACCACTGGGAATCTTTCGCACAGGCGGCCCAAACCCTGCAACACAACATCAATCCATCATGCTGTCTGGAAAGGACCATCCACAAGGCCCTAAGATGCTTAAGCCTTCTGATGTTGGACCCAAAGCTCCCAGATAAGAAAAGGAAATGGTACTAATTCTTCAACAATCAAGACACATACATATATATTGCTAAGACTGTGTCTAAGTAAATACATTAAGGTACAGAATAGGCTGTTAAGCAATGGCAGGGATGGAGTCAATGGGGTCTATATCAAGGAAAGCCTTACCTAAGCAGAACTGAGCATTATAACCAGGGCATCTGTGAGGCCCTGTGTCTATGATTTGCTTGCCTTGATTACATGCAAGGCAGTCTCACATCAAGGAGGAACACAGGTCCTCTTCAAGGCAAGCAGCTCTTGCAGAAATGCATGGCCCTATCCAGAGAAGCCTACCCTCAGTTCACAGTAGGATCTAATAGGCATTTTTTTTTTTTTTTGGCTTTTCGAGACAGGTTTCTCTGTAGCTTTGGAGCCTGTCTTAGAACTAGCTCTTGTAGACCAGGCTGGCCTCGAACTCACAGAGATCCTCCTTCCTCTGCCTCCCAAGTGCTGGGATTAAAGGCCTGCACCACCACCACCCGGCTTCTAATAGGCATCTTAAAGGACAACTTTGTTGCCTTTTGTTTGGTTCTGGAGAATTGGCTACAGCCTGAGCAACAGTAAGGGCACCTGTGAATGGGAATCTCTGGAGACTGACCTGTAGGCAGCAGATTAGCAAGGGCAAATGGGCAATGATGACCTTGCTGGATGTCTTGGACTGCAGCTTTTCAGACAGCTTGATGCAAAGGTTTTCTGCACCTTAATTTAAAATCAGAAGCAGATACAAATAATCACTACAGCCCAAGATTCAGAAAATACGGGTTTTTTTTTTTCTTTCTTTTCCCCTTGGAGCTGGGGACTGAACCCAGGGCCTACTACTGAGCTAAATCTCCCAAAAAATATGTTCTTACTGGTTAACCACAGGGCTTAGTAAAGCCCACACAAATATCTGTTACAGGTATTAACACTGAGAGGTAACACTGGGAGTTTTGAAGCAGGCACCCACATGATGTGAATCTACATTATCTTCTCTGTGGGTGGGACCCCTTTTGTTTCACAGCGTTCTACTAAACAAAAATGTTTCCCAGACTCCCCCACCAGCCTCTTACCCTCCAGTTATGAACCTCCATCTCTCCAGAGCAAAGTCTAAAGATCCATCGAAAAACACCAGAGAGAATGTACAGGCTTGGTGGCCTTGGGCTTCCCCTTCCTCCCAGGTCCGCTGCCTCACATTGCAGGACAGGACAGCAAATGCCTGGGCCAAGCATTCTAGAAGTCACTTTGGGAAACACATAGGGGGATTCCTGGGTAGGCCTAGAGATCACAGAATGCAGGGAGGTAGGTTTGGGCTCACCCTGCTCATCCTTCACAGCCCACACCATGAGGTCCACGCAGGCAGCATTTGCTTGGCAGCGCAGTTTGAGGGGGCTCATCTCACTGTGGACCCTGTCTGCATCATGTAGAATCTTCTGGAGCTCCCCTTGGCTCATGTTGAACTGCTCCAACACAAAATCATGGATCTCTTTCACAAAGGAGGTGGGGAGATCTGTGGGAAAGAAAGTTTGGGGTGGGGTGGGGGATAATCACAGATGGAAAGAGCCACACCACAACATAGGTAGCAGGTGCCAACAGCTAAGGCTGTTCCCTCTCAACAAAAACAAAGGTGATCTTTGAGGTGGTTACTGGGATTCTAAGAATGCCTGCAGGGTCAAGCATGAACAGGCTATGTCATAACTCCCCAAGAGCATATAGTTCGTTGGCCAAAGGAAAAGGGTGCTCCTGGAGTCAGACCAGGTGTTTGGTGCTGAGGACCAATCCAGGTGCTTACACTGCAGGCAGGTACTCTACACTGAGCCATTCTCTAAGCCCAGAGTACATCTTTTAAACAGTCAAAAACTAAAATTCAAATATATGAAATACCTAAAAAGAGTCGAGTGGCAGTGGTGACGCCTTTAACCCCAGCACTTGGGGGGCAGAGGGCAGCTCTCTGTGAGTTCGAGGCCAGCCTGGTCTACAGAGCTAGTTCCAGGGCAGCTAGGGCTGTTGCACATAGAAACCCTGTCTCGAAAAACCAAAAAATAAAGGAAAGAAAAGAAATACCTAAAAAGGGATATATCATCAATGGGATCGTTCGGTTGAAAGATCAGAGATTTTCCTAATTCTCGTCCTTGGGGCCTGAAAATTTCAGAACCACTGTGATAGGCACAGGTCAGACCAGTAACAGACAGGCAAAAGGACTCTAGGACGTCAGGCTAGGCTGGCCATCCTTAATGAACTCCCAAGGGAACCCAAACCTTTGCTGTTATGGTCCCTATATGACTGTTTCTCAGGGGCCCTCTTAATTAGATTAGGAATAGTTAAGTAAATTATAGTGTATCTATATCTTCGAAATTTATGTAGTCACCAAAAAATATTTAAGAGGAACATTTAATGTTATGAAGAAATAGAATGGGAAAAACACATGAGAAACTGGGAGGAAACGTTAAACCTTTTATTTTCTAAAATGTCTAAATATGATATGTAAAACTATATGCACAGAACAATGATACAATGTATATAGAAAAACATAGTAGGAAATAAACCAACTCTTCAGCCATCATTGGCAGTATTAGCATCAGGGCCAGATTTTAAAAATTTTCTTATTTCCTTTAAAGTTCAGTCATGTGATCATGTTGCTCACATGTGATCTTTTATTTTTGGAGATACAGGGATCTTACTATATTGCCCTGACTGGTCTCAAACTCTTGGGCTCAGTCCATCCTTATGAGTAGCTAGGATTATACCCATAAGCCACATCTGTTTTCACATGTGATTTCTAAGTTGGCACCAACAGAAAGCAAGTAGTAGACTGTAAGAATGGTCAGGGACCCACCCCTGTGCCCACATCCACTGACACCCTTACCTTTCATGTAGTACAGAGTATCTCGAAGCATCTTGAACATGGTCAGGTAGAGGGGATCACTGAAGCTTGTATAGTAGAGGTCAGCACTGGGATTGGCCTGCAGAGGAAACAGGCACTCAGCCACAGTGCAGAGACTCTCTGAACTGCCTTTGGTCCTGTACACGGCCCAACAAGCAACTACATTGTAAACTGAGCACTCACTTGCTGTAACTTGTAACAGACATTCAAATTTCCCTGTTCATCCTCCTCAGTAAAAGGCAAAAGTAAACAGTTGGTCCATGCCTGGCCCTGATGTTATAAAAACCGATAACAACAACAACAAAAACCACTACTAACATTTCACTGTCTTTGGTCTGACATGGAAATGAAGGGCGTGAAAGACATGGAAGGGGAATCTAATAGTAAATCTAATCATTTTGAAGGATGACACTATAGTTTGGGCACTTTGAGATTTAGCCTACATTTTACAATTAAAATTAATTTTATTTTTTTCCAAGAAAGGGTTTTTCTGTGTAGTCTTGACTATTCTAGAACTCACTTTGTAGACCAGGCTGGCCTTGAATTCAGAGATCTGACTGCCTTTGCCTACCAAGTGCAGGGATTAAAGGTGTGAACCGCCACCACCTGGTTTGAACTATTCTTTTTTTTTCTTTTTTAGCTGTCTGACCAGAAATTGAACTATTCTTTACCAATGTAAATATGAAATGTAGTACTTGGAAAAACCAAAATAAACCCTTAGGACACGGCCTAGTGAGTTAAGATGCAGTCCTTAATGTCTAGGTATTACCATCTGAGAGGAGCTGGCGGAGGCATGGGGTGGGAGGGTGTGAGAACCACCAAGCTTTCAGGAGGGCACTGTCAGGAGCTGGTGACCAAGCACAACCGACAGTTTCTGCTTCATGACCACCCCTTACCAGTCCCTGTGACACTCTGCAGGGCACAGATGAAGAAACAAGATGGGCAGAGGGGAGAGCAAAGGCTGACCAAAAGAGTTCAGAGTTGAGATCAACTGAGGGTTTTCAATCACCCATGCTGCACAACCACAGGACAGCAACAGCACTCACTAGCCACATACCTCCACATTCCTTAAGTTCTCTAGGTCTAGAAGCTACAGTTTGCTATTGTTTTATGGTTAAGGTCAACATTTACAACCCTTTTTTGGGGATGCAGTTTGAAATAGGGTACATCACTCCCGGCCATTTAAAACTTTCCTTGTATTTGTTAGCACAAAACTATTTCTTCAACAGGATGTTTATTCTAAAGTCTAAAATTATTAACAAACAAAACTGCCCCAAATCACCCTAGTTTATTCATGGGAAAAAGGGTCCTAGGATTCCAGTTAAAGCCCACAGAGCTGAAGAGATGGGCCCACAGTTCAGAGCACTTATTACTCTTCTAGACAATCTGGGTTGAATCTCCAGCACCTTTATGGCAAATTATAACTGTCTGTAATTCCAGTTCCAGAGGATCCAGTGCCTTCTCCTGGTTTCTACAGGCATCAGACATGCATGTGGTATACAGAAATATATGCAATTGAAAAACTAATATACATAAAAAAAGTCCTAAGGGAGATCTCCAGAAAGCCACAACTCTTCCATAGGACACACAGTGACTTCATTACAGGTAGTGTGTAGATCAAACAAGTTTCTAGATCAGTAGTTCTCAACCTGTGGGTCAGACCCCACCCCTTTGGGGAAATCGAATATCAGATATTTATATTCTAATTCATAACAGTAGTAAAATTACAGTTATAAAGTAGCAATAAAATAATTTTATGGTTGGGGGTCACCACAACATGAGGAGCTGTATTAAAGGGTCTCAGTGTTAGGAAGGTTAAGAACCACTGCTGTAAATGTTAGACTGTCTAGCTTTCAGGCCTCAGTTTCTTGGCATGCCCTCAGTCACGTATGACCATATACTGACAAAATAAACTGTGGCTGGAGAGATGGCTTAGTGGTTAAGAGCACTGAGTGCTATTCCAGAGGACCCAGGTTCAATTCCTAGCACCCACATGGCAGCTCACAACTGTCTGTAACTTCAATTTTAAGGGGAGATTAAAATTTTGGTCTCTGGGAACACTGCACGCACATGGTGTAGAGACATAATTGTAAGCACAACAACCATACATATGAAAAGTAAAATTAGCCAGACAGTGGTAGCACACACCTTTATTCCCAGCACTCAGGAGGCAAAGGCAGGTGGCTCTCAGTGAGTTTGAAAACAGCCTGGTCAACAGAGTTCCAGGACAGCCAAGGCTACACTGTGAAACCCTGTCTCGAAAAAACAAAAAACAAAAAAACAAAAAAAGAAAATAAATAAATAAAATAAACCTCAAAGGAAATAGAAAGAAAAGACCACAAACTCAACCTACAGTTAGAGTGAGAGACAGGAGGATCTCTGTGAGTTCAAGGCCTGACTGCTCTATAAAGGGAGTTCCACGACAGCCAGAGCTATAACAGTGAAACCCTGTCTTGAAAAACAAAAAACATACCCCCCAAAAATAAATAAATAAAAAGCGTGCAAGAGCTAAGACTCAGGTTGACAGGAAAGACCTGCAGCAAAGTACCAGACTGCAACTTTGAGTTATGACAGTGTGTCCCTTAATCAGGACTAACCAAGAGCAAGCACACACACCACAAACACTAACATCAAAGTTTGCAGATCTTGCCTCCAAATAAATTTTTAAAAAGTCCCTCAGATACATACCATATACACTTAAGTTCAGGGCTTCCATGTCCCAGAAAGTATACCTTGCAGCTTTGAAAGCAACAAAGAAGCAAGGAAGATAAACTCCAGAAAGACCCAGGCTGACTGCAAGCTTCCTAAGTGTGTGACATGGTACATTAGTTAACCTTCATGAACCTCCCGACTGTGAAATGGAGACACTGAGCACCAGTCAGAGGCACTGTGTGGTGATGGAATGAGAGGAGCCAGTGCAGGCAGGCAGGTGTGTGTTTTTGCTGGGATGAGGGTGGGAATAAGATGGGCACTTCAACCCTCCTGCAAACAGTTCTGTTTCCTCTTTGCACATGCTTAAGTCAGGCTAATTTCATGGTGATGTCCTCAGAAGGTACTTACTTCCATCACGCTGGCTACAACTCCATCCAAGAATTTGAGAACAGGCTCCTCAACAATCTTCTTCACCTGTTAGAGAGACAGAAATCACATGAAGGAACTTACACAGGGAGACCGGAATGCTAGCTTTTCCTACCTAATGACAAATACATTGATAGACAAAACCCATAATAAGGCTGAAGTGGAGCTCAATGGTAAGGAACATGCTTAGCATGCCCAAAATGTTGGGTTCAATCCTCAAAATTCTTAAAAAGAAAAAAGTCAGGGGCCAGAGAGATGATTAAGTGGTTAAGAGCATTTGTTGCTCTTGCAGAAGATCCAGGTTTGGTTCCTGGTACCACATGGGGATCACAACTGCCCATAACTCTAGTTTGAAGGGATCTGATGTCATCTTCTGACTTCCATGGGCACTAAACATGCACATGATGCACATATATATGAAGGCGAAACATTTACATGCATAAAATAAAGTAAATAAATCTAAAAACAATTTAAAAGAAAAATGAAAAGAACCCCATAAATTTGTAGTAATAAGTGTAATGGAAAAAAGCTCACCAACTTATCAACTGAACAACCATCAAGCCATATGAAGAAAATGCCCTTACTATTCTAGCGTCACAACATCTCCTTTGAGTAAGTCAAATATAAAGGAAAAGCACACTGAGGAGATCCATCCGGAGTGGTGAGTGTGTGCCCGCCTGACCAGACGTCCCGGGAACGGAGTACAGGCCCCCTCCAATTCCCTAAACATTTCTGGCCATCCACCGGGGCATCTCCCTGGCTACTGGCTTTCTTTATTTACCCCATCCCATCTTGCCCCCAAGCACTCCTTTCCATCTGCGGGGTCCTTGGATCCCCCAACTCAGCCTGCTTCGGGGCTGAGGGTCTGGGGAGCCACTGACGCAGGGGCTTCACTGTTCCACACCACCCTGCCCCCCCAAGCCCACCATTTTGTCTGCTAGGTCCCTGACCCAGCAAGAGGCCCTATCCTGTACTGAGGAGATCCATCCAGAGTGGTGACTGTGTGGGTGCCCGGCTGGACGGTCCTGGGAACGGAGTATAGGCCCCCTTCAATTCCCTAAATGTTTCTGGTCATCCACCGGGGCATCTACCCGGCTACTGGCTTTCTTTATTTACCCTATCCCATCTTGCCCCCAAGCACTCCTTTTCATCTGCGGGGGTCCTTAGATCCACCAGCACAGCCTGCTTCAGGGTGGAGGGGATCTGAGAGCCAACTCCAGTGCTGAGGGGACCTAAGAGAGGGCAGAGCAAGAAAAACCCCCAAGTACACAGTCAGCCACAGCAAAGATTGGACCAAGACGCCAAGACTCTCCTGGCTGTATTTGAAGGAAGAGATGGGCAGGCACCAATGCAAGAATTCCTCCAACAACCTGAAAAGCAACATGATAACACCAGAATCCAGCGAACACGCAAGAGTAAGACTTGAACACCCTAATCCAGAAAAAGTAGAAGAATCGACTTTAAACGTATCATTATGAAAATGATAGAGACCCTTAAACAGGAAGTGAAAAACTCCCTTAAAGAAATGGAAGAGAAGACAAACAAAAAGTTAGAAGAAATTAATAAATCCCTCAGAGATACCCAAGAAAACCAAGAAAAAGCAATCAAACAGGTAAAGGAAACAGTTCAAGACTTGAAGACTGAAATGGAGGTAATAAAATACAAATCGAGGGATAGCTGCATATGGAAAATCTGGGTAAACAAACAGGAACTACAGAGACAAGTATAACCAACAGAATACAAGAGATAGAAGAAAGACTCTCAGGCGCTGAAGATACTATAGAGGAAATAAACTCATTGATCAAAGAAAATAGCAAATCCAACAAATTCTTAATACAAAACATCTAGGAAATCTGGGACACCATGAAAAGACCAAACCTAAGAATAATAGGGGTAGAAGAAGGAGAAGAATTCCAGCTCAAAGGCCCAGAAAATATATTCAACAAAATTATAGAAGAAAACTTTCCCAACCTAAAGAATCATATTCCTATGAAGGCACAAGAAGCTTACAGAGCACCAAATAGACTGGATAAAAAAAAAATATCCCCTCACCATATAATAATCAAAACACAAAACATACAGAATAAAGAAAGAATATTAAGAGCTGCAAAGGAAAAAGGTCAAGTAACATATAAAGGTAAACCTATCAGAATACACCTGACTTCTCTATGGAAACCATGAAAGCCAGGTCTTGGATAGATGTGCTGCAGACACTAAGAGACGATGGATGGAAGCCCAGACTATTATACCCAGCAAAGCTTGCATTCACCATCGATGGAGAAAACAAGATATTCCAGGACAAAAACAGATTTAAACAATACGTAGCCACAAACCCAGCCTTACAGAAAGTACTAGAAGGAAAACCACAAACCAAGGAAGCCAACAACACCCACAATAACACAGGCATCTGACAACCCTCCACCAGCACAAAGAAGGGAAACACACAAACACTACCACCAAAAAAAAAAAATAATAACTGGAGTTAACAACCACTGATCATTAATATCAATGGACTCAATTCACCTATAAAAAGGCACAGGTTGAGAGAATGGATATACGAGCTGGGTGTTGGTGGTGCATGCCTTTAATCCCAGCACTTGGGAGGCAGAGGCAGGCGGATCTCTGTGAGTTCGAGGCCAGCCTGGGCTACAGAGCTAGTTCCAGGACAGGCTCCAAAGCTACAGAGAAACCCTGTCTCAAAAAACCAAAAACCAAAACCAAAACCAAAAAAATGGATACGAAAACAGGATCCAACATTCTGCTGTTTACAAGAAACACACCTCAACTACAAAGACAGATACTACCTCAGAGTAAAGGGTTGGGAAAAGGTTTTCCAATCAAACGGACCTAAGAAACAAGCGGGTGTGGCTATACTAATATCTAACAAAATTGATTTCAAACTAAAATCAATCAGAAGAGAGGGAAAAGGACACTTTATACTCATAACAGGAACAATTCATCAGGATGAAGTTCAATCCTGAATATCTATGCCCCTAATATAAAAGCACCCACATATGCAAAAGAAACATTAAATCACACATCAAACCCCACACACTAATAGTAGGAGATTTCAACACTCCTCTCTCACCAATGGACAGGTCAACCAGACAGAAACTTAACAGAGAAATAAGAGAACTAACAGATGTAATGAATCAAATGGACTTAACAGACATCTATAGAACTTTCCACCCAAACAGGAAAGAATATATCTTCTTCTCAGCATCTCATGGAACCTTCTTGAAAATTGATCATATACTTGGTAACAAAGCAAGCATCCAGGGCCTGGAGAGATGGTTCAGTGGTTAAGAGCACTGACTGCTCTTCCAGAGGACCTGGGTTCAATTCCCAGCACCCACATGGCAGCTCACAACTGTCTGAAGATCCAGTTGCAGGGGATCTGACACCTTCACGTCAATGCACATAAAATAAAGTCAAATAAACCATAAAAAATATTAAAAAAAAAACAAAGCAAGCATCCACAGATAAAAAAAAAATTGTAGTAACCACCTGTGTCTTATCAGATCACCATGGAATAAAGCTAGAATTTTTTTATATTTATTTATTTATTTATTTATTTATTTATTTATTTATTTATTTATTTATTTATTTATTTATTCTGTATACAATATTCTGTCTGGGTGTATGCCTGCAGGCCAGAAGAGGGCACCAGACCTCATTACAGATGGTTGTGAGCCACCATGTGGTTGCTGGGAATTGAACTCAGAACCTTTGGAAGAGCAGGCAATGCTCTTAACCACTGAGCCATCTCTCCAGCCCCGGGATAAAGTTAGAATTTAACAACAGTTCTACCCCCAGAAAGCCTACAAACTCATGGAAACTGAACAGTCAACTACGGAACAACCCCTGGGTCAAGGAAGAAATAAAGAAAGAAATTAAAGTCTTCCTTGAATTCAACGAAAATAAAGAGACAACATACTCAAACCTATGGGACACTATGAAAGCAGTGCTAAGAGGAAAGTTCAAAGCACTAAGTGCCCACATAAAGAAAACGGAGAAAGCTCACATTAGAGACTTAATAGCACACCTCAAAGCCCTAGAAAAAAAGGAAGAAGACTCACCCAGGAGGAGTAGAAGACTAGAAATAATCAAACTGAGGGCTGAAATCAACAACATAGAGACACAGAAAACAATTCAAAGAATCAAAGAAACAAAGAGCTGGTTCTTTGAGAAAATCAACAATATTGACAAACCCCTATCCAAACTAATCAAAAGGCGGAGAGAGAACACGCAAATTAACAAGATCAGAAATGAAAAGGGGGACAAAACAACAGACAATGAGGAAATTTAGAGAATCATTAGGTCTTACTACAAAAGCCTGTATGCCACAAAATTGGAAAATGTAAAAGAAAAGGGCAATTTTTTTTTAGATAAGTACCAGATACCAAAATTAAATCAAGACCAGGTGAAAAAATTTTTTTTCTTAGCTCCATGATGGCTCCAGTACTGAGATCATACGATTTATTGATCTGTAGTTCTTGATGGAAACTTTTCAGTTTTCTACCCTTCTGTATAATACAGTAATCTCTACATTTATGGCTAAAGGAAGAGAAGCAATTTTCTACAGATAAGAACTGCTGAGGACTGCAATGTGTTGATGGCCACTTTCCCTGCTCTTCAAAACGAGTGGACACAGGGCTGTTTAATTTGCTGGCGTTCACAGATCTGCAGAGGAACCAATAAGCACTCATGCCACTCAAATTATACGACGGTGACATCACAGGGCACGATCATATCCTTCCCTTAGACTAGAGAGTTGAACAAGGAATAAAAAGAAAAACTCTAAACAAATTACTAGCATGCTGTGGTATGTCTGTCGAGGAACAAGGGCAGTGGCGTGGGCCCCCTATGCTCTTTCAAGAATGTTACTTTATTAGATTTGCAAAGGCTACTGAAAAGACAGCTGCTAAATCATTTACTTAAAAAGATCAGAAACGTCTGGAAGAAACCCCAGGTCTACTAATTTCAAAAGATGATCTTTGAATGGGGGTAGGCACTTAGGAACAACTTTACTTTCAGAATCATTAGTTATGATATGATCTCTCTCTCTTTAAATATCTTGGACCTAAAATCATGTGACTTCCATAATGTTGAAGTTTCATGATGGCTTGAAAGAAGGGTAACAGATAGCTATGACTTGCGAGAAAAACACTGACATTTCCATCTTGCCAATCAGTCAAGCCAGCCAAATCCCAATCTCAATTGGCACCTGAGATCTTAGCATGGAAAGCTTTGAGATGGAAAGCAAAGAGGAGTTCCGCTGTCCTCTTCCCTCCAGTTGGGTGATGCTGAGGCCATTTATTGGACAGGGGTGACTTGGGATCAAGATGCTAGGAAACCACTGAGTAAATGAACCTGTCAGGTGCATGAAGTTGGGCATATAGCTTCTCAGAAAAAGTCATAAGGTCTAACTCTGCTACATGCCCATCCTTCTCTGGGGATTATATTACTTGATCCCCTTTTATGAGTGGAGCACGTGGAACCAGACACATAGGTAGAAATACAGAAGAGCTGCAGAGCACAGCCTGCCCCACTCATTCCTTCCACAAGGGCATGTGGCTTCCTTGCTTATTTTACAAAGTTTCAAATATTCCAATTTCTTCATCCTCAGGTCTTTCCAGCTATGTCTTTCCTTTAAAGCCTCTGGGTTGCCTGGGAGTCTTTGCCTTCTCCTCTCCCCTCCCTTCCAGCTTACCCTGCCTCCCCCCGCCCCCGTCTTATTTCTGGACTGATTTCTAATACACATGTCCATTTTTGCCCACACCATCCATGAAGGAATTTATAAAGGTCAATCTGAATGGCTTCATTCTTACATTCCATTTGTGAGTGTCTCCCACATTGTTCTGTGAGGTCTTGGTCCCACTTATCTTTCTAGGTAGAATTTTCTTATCTATTTCATAGGTGAAGCATTGAGACGGTAGGATTTGAAGTGACTTACCACAGACACAGATCTCAAGCCCTCTTCTCTCTCCATGGTGCTCCAGGCATGGATGTGCTAGTCCTTCATTTAACACCAGAATCTAAATCTGAGGATGTCACTGTCTGACTGGAGACTCAGACACTGGCTCTGTTGGAAAACACTGGAAACCACTTTCCTTCTGCCCTAGCTATGATTCCCAACAAATGCCAGATTTTACTTAGGACTCTTGAATGTGCCCCCTGAAGTTAATGTCCCCTTTGAGGAAGATTGAGGCCCAGCAAAACCCAGCCCTGGTAGTTCACTGTGGATTCTGAAAGCATGGAATACTTTATTACTTCTTACAGAGACATGGAACAGCAAGAAGGCAGCAGCTGATTGACAGCTGAACAATGTAAGCCGTTGTTTCCCAGCCGCCCAGACCCAGATCGTCACACAGAAATTATATTAATTACAACACTGCTTGGCCAACAGCTTAGGCATATTCCTACCTAGCTCTTATATCTTAAATTAACCAATTTCTATTAATTTGTGTATCACCATGAGGCTGTGGCCTACCAGTAGGTAAGGTTCTGGTGTCTTTCTCCTTTGGTAGCTACATGGCGACTGTCCAACTTTGCCTTCTTTCTTCCTCTTTCTCTGCTTGGATTTCTTGCCTTACTATATTCTGCCCTGCCATAGGTCAAAGCAGCTTCTTTATTAACCAATGGTAATGAAACATATTCACAGAATACAGAGGGGAATCCCACATAACATGAGCATGTACAATTCACCAGGTGCAGGCTCACTACAACTCAGATCTCAGACTCTGCATGTGTACCTGTGAGAGCTGGCCCAGACTTGTGACATGTCCACAGTGAGGTTTGTGAGTCCATGACAGGTTCCCAGGGAATCTTCAGGGAATAGCAGCCTCCCTGAGAGCGCAGATTTGCCCTGACTACAGTCTGCAGCCAGGATACCCTCTTTGGAAGAGCGTGCTTGGTTTTGACTTGGACCTGTGGTAGCAGGACAGGGAACCACTATCCTGTAAATTACTTTTAAGCTTTTTATTGGAATATATATATATTACCAAAGGTAACCGAAAATTCAATTCTGGTAATATTAATACCTTATATTATTAAGGTAATTTGTCAGTACTAAGAAACCACCATCAACATATTACCAAGATCTCAATTCCAGACTTCATTTGGCTTTTGTCAGTTTTTCTAAGATTTTTTTTTCCACAGTCCAATCCAAGAGATTACAGTCCACGTAGATGCTTGGTTTGTGGGTGTCTCTTAGTCACTCCTTGTTTCCTATGACCTAGACTGCCTGGCAAGATACCCAATAGAAATTCCTCAGCTAACTTTTGCTTGGTGGTTGGCCTCTTCATTAGACTGAAGTTCCAACAAAGAAGAAAAAAGCCACTGTTGTACTCTTGGTCCCACATGGCACCAACAGGGTGGATTACTGGTGTAGTTAACCCGAAACAATTGGTTAAAGGCTGTTTTGCCAAGTTTCTTTATTGTAGATTTTTTGTTAAGCTTGTATTTTTATATATTTTATTTATTTATACGTGTGTGCACGTGTATGTGTGTGTGGTGTGTGTGTGCACATGCGCACATGTATGTGCAGATACCCGTAGAGGCCAGAAGAGGGCATTGGATGTTCTGGAGCTGGGGTTTCACAGGGTTTTGAAGTGCCCAACATGGGTTCTGGGAACTGAATTTTGGTCCTATCCAAGAGCAGCGAACACTCATAACCGCGAAGCTGCATCTCCAGCCCCAGTGTAAAAACTTCTTTTGAGTTCCAAGAGGATAAAGCTTTGATCTTCGCCATCTGAGTCCCCAGGATAAACTGGGGAGACTGGGCATTTCAAACAAGATTTGTCACCTGGTTAATCATTCTTGGGGTCAGCAGGAGGTGGTGGAGTTGCTTATAGACCTTCAGTCTCTGATGTTCCAGTGAGGTGGTCCTCACTGTTCTCTGCACGTGACTTACCAGGGAACTTGGTTAAGAAATGGATTTGGAGCAGGGCAGTGGTGGCACACGCCTTTAATCCCACAGGTGAACAATTTAAACAGACCTATAAGTCGCGAGGAAATAGAAGCTGTCATCAAAAACCTCCCAACCAGAAAAAGTCTAGGACCAGATGGTTTTAATGCAGAATTCTACCAGAACTTTCAAGAAGAGCTAATACCTAGACTCCTTAATGTGTTTCACATAATAGAAGCAGATGAGTCATTGCCAAATTCTTTTTATGAAGCTACAGTTACCCTGATACCAAAACCACACAAAGACTCAACCAAGAAAGAGAATTATAGACCAATCTCGCTCATGAACATCGATGCAAAAATTCTCAATAAAATACTGGCAAACCAAATCCAAGAACGCATAAAAATAATTAGCCATTATGATCAAGTAGGCTTCATCCCAGAGATGCAGGGCTGGTTCAACATATGAAAATCTATCAATGTAATCCATCATATACATAAACTGAAAGAAAAAAACCATATGATCATTTCATTAGATGCTGAAAAAGCATTTACTCTCCTATACACAAAGGATAAAGAAGCAGAGAGGGAAATCAGAGAAACATCATCTTTCATGATAGCCACAAATAGCATAAAGTATCTTGGGGTAACACCAACCAAGGAAGTGAAGAATCTATTTGATAAGAACTTTAAGACTTTGAAGAAAGAAAATGAAGAGGATACCAGAAAATGGAAGGATCTCCCATGCTCTTGGATTGGTAGGATCAACATAGTAAAAATGGCAATTCTACCAAAGGCAATCTATAGATTCAATGCAATCCCCATCAAAATCCCAACAAAATTCTTCACAGACCTTGAGAGAACAATAATCAACTTTATATGGAAAAACAAAAAACCCAGGATAGCCAAAACAATCCTATACAATAAAGAAACTTCCGGAGGCATTACCATCCCTGACTTCAAACTCTATTACAGAGCTACAGTAATGAAAACAGCAAGCTTGGCATTGGCATAAAAACAGATGTTGACCAATGGAATTGAATCGAAGACCCAGACATTAATCCACAAACCTATGAACACCTGATTTTTGACAAAGGCGCTAAAATTATACAATGGAAGAAAGAAAGTATCTTTAACAAATGGTGCTGGCATAACTGGATGTCAACCTGTAGAAGAATGAAAATAGATCCTTATCTATCACCACGCACAAAACTCAAGTCCAAATGGATTAAAGACCTCAATATAAATCCTACCACACTGAACCTGATAGAAGAGAAAGTGGGAAGTAGCCTGCAATACACGGGCACAGGAGACCACTTTCTATGTATAACCCCAGTAGCACAGACAATAAGAGCAACAATGAATAAATGGGACCTCCTGAAACTGAGAAGCTTCTATAAAGCAAAGGACACAGTCATTAAGACAAAAAGGCAACCTACTGAATGGGAGAAGATCCTCACCAACCCCACATCAGACAAAGGTCTGATCTCCAAAATATATAAAGAACTTAAGAAACTAGACATTAAAATTCTAAATAACCCAATTAAAAAATGGGGTACTGAACTGAACAGAGAATTCACAACAGAAGAAGTTCAAATGGCCAAAAGATACTTAAGGTCATGTTCAACTTCCTTAGCGATCAGGGAAATGTAAATCAGAACAACTTTGAGATACCATCTTACACCTGTCAGAATAGCTAAAATCAAAAACACCAATGATAACCTATGCTGGAGAGGATGTGGAGTAAGGGAAAAATTCATCCATTGCATTGGGAATGCAAACTTGTGCAACCACTTTGGAAATCAGTGTGGTGGCTTCTCAGAAAACTGGGAGTCAACCTATCTCAAGATCCAGCAATAGCAGGGTGTTGGTGGCGCATGCCTTTAATCCCAGCACTCGGGAGGCAGAGGCAGGCGGATTTCTGTGAGTTCGAGACCAGCCTGGTCTACAAGAGCTAGTTCCAGGACAGGCTCCAAAGCCAGAGAGAAACCCTGTCTCAAAAAACAAAACAAACAAACAAACAAACAAAGATCCAGCAATACCAGTCTTGGGAATATACCCAAGAGATGCCCAATCATACTACAAAAGCATTTGTTCAAATATGTTCATAGCAGCATTATTTGTAATAGCCAGAACCTGGAAACAACCTAGATGCCCCTCAATGGAAGAATGGATAAAGAAAGTGTGGCACATATACACATTAGAGTACTACTCAGTGGTAAAAAACAATGACATCTTGAATTTTGCATGCAAATGGATGGAAATAGAAAACACTATCCTGAGTGAGATAAAAGATGAATATGGTATGCACTCACTCATTAGTGGATTCTAGCCATAAACAAAGGACACTGAGCCTATAGTTCGCGATCTTAGAGAAGCTAAATAATATGGTGAACCCAAAGAAAAACATATACAGATCCTCCTGGAAATTGGAAGCAGACAAGATCGCCAAGGAAAAGTTGGGAGCATGGGGGTGAGGGTGGGGTAGGGGGAAGGGGAGAGGGGGAGAGAGAAGGGAGAAGGGGAGGATTGGGGAGAGCTTGGGGAGTGGGATGGTTGAGATGGAGGAAGGGCGGATATGGGAGTAGGGAAGAAGGTATCTTAATTAAGGGAGCCATTTTAGGGTTGGCAAAAGACTTGGATCTAGAGGGGTTCCCAGGTGTCCACGGGGATGTCCCCAGCCAGGTCCTTGGGCAGTAGAGGAGAGGGTGCCTGAACTGGCCTTGTCCCATAGTCACACTGATGAATATCTTTAATATCACCATAGAACCTTCGTCTGGCGATGGATGGAGATAGAGACAGAGACTCACATCGGAGCACTGGACTGAGCTCCCAAGGTCCAGTTGAAGAGCAGAAGGATGGAGAAGATGAGCAAGGAAGTCAGGACCGTGAGGGGTTGGTCCACCCAATGAGACAGTGTGACTGATCTAATGGGAGTTCACTAAAGCCAGCTGAACTGGAACTGAACGAGCATGTGATCAAACTGGACTCTCTGAATGTGGCTGACAATGGGGGCTGACTGAGAAGTCAATGAAAATGGCACTGGGACCTATGTCTACTGCATGTACTGCCTTTTTGGAATCCTAGTCTATTTGGATGCACACCTTCCTAAGCCTGGATAGAGGGGGGAGGGCCTTGGACTTCCCATAGGACAGGGTTCTCTGCCCTCTCTTAGGACTGGAGGGGGAGGGGGAGGGGGAGAGAAATGGGAGGAGGGAAGTGGAAATTTTGAATGGTATTATTTATAAAGCAATAAAATTTTTAAAAACGGAAAAGCACTGTTTTTAGTGGAGACTGAGCCTGCCCCTACCCTGGGTCTGCATGGTCTTTTTTTTTTTTTTAAGATTTATTTATTACAGATTCAATGCAATGCCCATCATAATCCCAACAAAATTCTTCAAAGACCTCGAAAGAACAATACTCAACTTCATTTGGAAAAGCAAAAAACCCAGGATAGCCAAAACAATCCTGGGCAACAAAAGAACATCTGGAGGCATCACAATCCCTGACTTCAAACTCTACTACAGAGCTACAGTACTGAAAACAGCCTGGTACTGGCATAAGAACAGATAGGAGGACCAGTGGAACCGAATAGAAGACCCGGATATCAATCCACACATCTTCGAACACCTGATATTTGATAAAGAAGCAAAAAAGATCAAATGGAAAAAAGAAAGAATATTCAACAAGTGGTGCTGGCATAACTGGATATCAACATGTAGA